>JADRCD010176830.1:0-28051 GCA_019843815.1 Montemys delectorum
AAAAAAAAAAAGATGGAAAGAAGGTAGAGAATAGTTTATAGACCGGTAGAAACTTGCAGAATATTCTATCAGCTTAACTTCATTTGCATGAGGAAATTTTTTAAAAAGCTTACTTTAGTCAATATTTAATTTCAAGTTGGTGTTTTTTATTTAAGTATCCCTAATACATGAATCAGTATTTAGTGAACAAAATGATCCAATCTGTGTACTCAGAGAAATCCTTCTAACTTTGCGTATTTATAAATTTTGAATTCTATTTGGCAAAAAAGTCTAAGTAATCAAAATATTCATATGTATTTTTTCAGAAAGTAATAGATATAGATTTAATATATATATAGATTTAATAGTTACAGATTTTTAACCATTAATCAATAAATAAAGTAAAATGTTTAAAACTTTAAATCAGAATATGAAACAATCTTATCTGTAAAGTCAGCAAAACAATTCTAAGTGCTGTTTTCAATACTGACCACTTCTATATCTTGCAAAGGCAAATAAAGAACAAAGCATTCGTAAACAAAAGGAGCAGGAACTGATGTTTATGGTGATACTCATTACTAACTTGATTCACATCACTCCAGGCTGGAGACTGGCAAACCATTGTTCTCCAAATTCCGTGCCATGTCTTTTCCAACACATTCCTTGACCTAAGAATGTGGTTTTGTCCTTTATTATCTCCCATGTGTTTATTATGTTTAAATAAAATTCAATCAGGGAAAGAAGCATAGGTGTTAAAGAAAAATCAGATACTATACAACAGAAAATACTTGGAGGCATCAAAATCTTAGTATATATATATGTATATATGGTCCTTCCAGAAAGACTTTAATTTTTCTAAGAATTTGATTAAAAGAACATTTAAGGTTATGTAAAAGGTAAGGAAAACAGTAAATCTAACAGAGCATATATATAGAAATTATTGTATATATTTTAGTCTATAATAAATGAAAAACTGTTAGCTATGAACCTAATTTTAATTGTGTTAAAATAGAAAGAAAATAGTTTGAGAATTAGTTTTAAGGTCTGAAAATTATATCTGTTACTCTTATTTGGAGGAAAATATATGCCTATTTTAGTGTTAATTTTGACAGTAAAATGAGGAGGCTTAAGCAAATATTCTATTTCCCTTCTGCCACTAATATTCTTCTACAAAGTAACTCTAGTTCTCAGTAAGATCAATTTTAGCCTTGATTCCTCTTATCTTTACATTTAAGAGAGGCCATACTGGATCACAAGAATGCCAAATAAATTTGATATTCCCAGTTTTCCTTTAACATCTCTAAAGACAAAAATCTATTCTTTATAGTCTTTACCTTCACCATTAGAAATAGTATGTTGAAAGCAATGTCTCAAGCTTCTATTCTCACTCATCTATTTGTCTCTGTGTGGTCTCTTTTCTGGTCCCGTCTTGTCTTTTGCACATAGTTTCACATTCTTTATGGGGTTCTGGTAAACTTATATACTCTATCATTCTGGAACTAAAGGGTTTGCAGCCCCTTAGGACGAACAACAATATGAACTAACTAGTACCCTCAGAGCTCCCAGGGACTAAGCCACCAACCAAAGAGTATACATGGTGGGAATCATGGCTCCAGTAGCATATGTAGCAGAGGATGGCCTGGTAGGTCATCAATGGTAGGAGAGGCCCTTGGTCCTATGAAGGTTCTATGCCCCAGTGTAGGGGAATGCCAGGGCCAGGATACAGGAGAGGGTGGGTTGGTGAGCAGGGGGACAGAACAGGTTTTCTTTGTTTTTGTTTTGTTTTGTTTTGTTTTGTTTTGTTTTTCAGAGGTGAAACCAGGAAAGGAGATATCTTTTGAAATGTAAATAAAGAAAACATCTAATAAAAAATGATAATGTATTTTTAAAAAGTAGGTTTTAAATGTCTCTCTACACTTCTTACCTTGGTCTAAATCCACCTAGATTTCCCTGCAGAGTTTCCTCCACATAAAGTTGTTTCAGGGATGATGTTTTGTTGTTCTTGTCATCGTTTTGTTTTGTTTTTTTTTTGGCGGGGTGTTTCGTTGCTTTGTTGTTGTTTTTGCTTTGTGTGTGTGTGTGTGTGTGTGTGTGTGTGTGCGCTAGGGTGGCTTTTCTTCTAAGCACCATTTATCAAAAACCTTAATTGTAGAAATTGTCACTTATAGAAGAGAAAAACAAGAGTTATATTATGTACCACTCCATTCTCAACCACCTTATGTTAGTAATGAACAGCTCCACTGGCCCTGATTCTGTGGACATGCGTATCAGAGGCTTTCTACAGAGATCTCTGGCATAGCCAGTGCAAACGGTTCAGGCGGGGGGGGGGGGGGGGGGGGGGGAAAAGGGGTAAGGGGGTGAGGGTGCATGGATGGGGGATGGGGTAATGGGGGTGTAGGGGTGTAGGTGGGGAGCTTCAGGTGGAGCTTCAGGAGAGCAGACCTCTTCCCAAGCTACAATGTTACAGTTCTTATGGTGGAAGGTCTCAGTCAATGGAGGAGTTCTCACATACCTCTATTCCTCTTGGATAGGATTCTTATACATAGTTTTGGGGTGGGTCAGGGTCTGACAGCTGGTACTTCTCATTGGCTAGGTCTCATTGGCTAGAGCTTGGAGATACCTTATCTGCATGTGAGAGGCCTTGGTGCTGCTCCTTCATGACTGATGGCCACAGACCTCTCTGCAGGCGGTTGTGGGAGGCTGTAGCTACATGATGGGAACCGGGAGCCCAAGGGGCATGGCCAAAGACCTGAAGTTCCTTGCAGGCAACTTTCACCTGCTGGGTCATCTGGGTTTTAAGCCTGAGCTTGACCAGGGACCAGGTTACCTGTCGCAGCTTAACACCCCACGTGATTCCTCAACTATGAATTAGATAAGTTTCCAAACAAACCCATCATTCACAGAATTACACACTTTGTCATTCCTGGAATACATTTTTTGACATACTTGAACATATCCCAGAAAACATTTCTTTCCATTGTAACTCAGCCATAAAATACTCAGCTCAAATCTTTATTAGTAAATGAATTTTAAGACACACCAAAACCTCAAATAAACAAAACAATCACAATTTCAAAGTGTAATTTTTCAGGAAATGACTCTTATGTTTTTAGTTAAGTTAGGGAGAGAATAATCTAAAGTTTTTCTGTAGAATTTCTCTGATTGTTGTGCCATGAAGCCTTCATGAACCCCCAAAAGACCATCAAATCCTTTGTAATCACATTAGGGTCTCTTTATTCAAGTTCAAGCTTTAGCTCCCCCTACCCTGACACAGCAGGAAGGTGGAGCCCTGAGCCTAGGTTCAAGCAAACAATTATAGAGACAGGAAGTGGGTATCTAGCCTGGTACACACCTGATTGGGGGGTCATTATGTCCTTTAACATAATTGGCTAGTTCTGGGAGCTAAATCATAAACGTAACTTCTGCTTTCCTCCTGACTGGTGTTTGTTAGGAAGTGAAGTGTCAGGGGCAGGCTTGTACCCTGGCATGCAGATTTGTTGGGGAATAGCCTGGAAAGTGGTGCTAGATCCAGGTTTGGGGTGGGGAGCATAGCCAGGAAACTGATGCTAGGTGTAGGACTGTTAACATGAATTCAACTTTAGGTCAGGTTTTCTAAGATGGAATCTGAACAGAAAAGATTTGGTATCACATGATATAGATCTGAGCTCCACCCACCCACCCATTTCCATTGTGAGTGCTTCTCTCCTTAAGTTACTTTTCTTCTCAAGTCATTTGTAATGTTTAACCTTACCTCACTCTCCTAATTTCACCTTCAACACCCCTAACAAAGTATATTATTAGGGACAGTTTTCTATTTTGACCCATTTTGACCCAGGCCAGAAGTAAATTAGAGGAACTTAAGATTTATGATGCGAGGCTTTTATACAAAGTTAAGTCTAAAACTACTCATCAAGACCTTGGTACTGTGGGATTGTCTTGTTCTGGCCCCTACTCTAAGCCAGACTATTTCATGATTCTTCCTTTGATCAAATTTGTCATATGGGCCTATGTTCTCTTGTCCTACCTGAAATGGTGGCTTTTCTTTTTTAAGGTGCAATACAATCTAGGAGTTATAAGTATCAGAGTACTCTGCCACTGTGCATTATATCTTCTGTGCCTGCTATTACTTCCAGTGTATCTCTACAAATTGAACATTTAAAAATATCATTTCAATACATATTTAATGAATGAATGAGTGGACATATTAATATGTGTGAATTAATCAAAGAGCCTTTTGTATGCCTTTGCCGTGGGTTACACCCTGAAGGAAAGACTAGTTCAATAATTTCTGGGTGGGTGATTCAGAAATAGAAACTTAGAAATCAATAACCATGTATGATCTCCATGCCCAAAATTTTAATAATAGCTATTAAAATATGAAATTATCTGCCTAACATCTCTGTTAAAATACAACAAACCTTGTCAATTTCCTAAGTTTATAATATATCTTTTTTCCACATCTTTCCTTCAACACATTATATTTAACAATAAAACTAACCAATGTATCTTACATTCTTTTCCATTTGAGTCAGTGGCACTGATACCACCATTTAAATAAGCTGTGTATCTTGGATCCAATATTCTCTCTCATTTAAAAATCACATCAAACTGCAAAACAAAAGCCAAATCCAATCAGGTCCTTCAACTTCCATAGCTTCCAAATTACAATTTACCTATTAGAGGAAGACACTTTCAGTTCTCTCCTGCGAAGTTTATGTAGAAGAACTTTCCTATGTGACCTCTGATTTTCCCATGGGCTTTTCTTAGCCACTCACAAAGACCTCTTAATTCTGTCCCCTTTATAGAAAAGACTACTGTGTTCAAAATCTTCTCACTTGCAAAGTAGTTTCTAAAATCTCAGCAAGTTAGAGAAAAGTGTGGCTCATCTCTAAATTCCAACATACACACACACTCACACACACTCACATGTGTGTGTGTGTGTGTGTGTGTGAGTATGTGTGAGTGTGTGTGTGTAAAACTATCCATATCCATTAAGACTGTGGCACGTTCTGGTCCCTACTCTAATCCAGACTATTTCATGTATATTGAAGTTTTGCCTGCTTAGATGTCTGTGTGAGGGTATCAGATATTGGAGTTACAGATAGTTGTGAGCTGCCATGTGGGTGCTGGGAATTTAACCTGGGTCCTCTGAAAGAGCAATCAGTACCCAATATGAATGAAAAAAATTTAAAAAGTGAAGTCTGTACAGATTTTCTATATAGACTGAAGCCTTTTAGTATGTGATGAGTGAAATTTATAATAAATCATAGAGAAGCACCATGCCAGGGAAGAATTGCCTGAGCTGTATAAGAAAATTAGATGAGCAAGCTATTTTAAGTAAACTAAAGTATCATTTTCCCATGATCTCTGCTTCAGTTCCTTCCCAGACTTCTTTAAGTAACGGATGTATTTATTGGTTTATTCAAACCATTGATATGACTTTAAAGTTATAGCAAATACTATGGTTTATATAACATATAATAAACATTTAATAATAAAGTTAATGATGAATTAAAAGAGAATGAGATATTGCCGAGCAATGGTGGCACACTCCTTTAATCCCAGCACTTGGGAGGCAGAGGCAGGTGGATTTCTGAGTTAGAGTCCAGCCTGGTCTACAGAGTGAATTCCAGGACAGCCAGGGCTATACAGAGAAACCCTGTTTCAAAAAAAAATGATATATTTATCTTCAATTAAAATCTTAGATGCAAGCCAGTATGAGATAGAAGAAAATATTTAAAAAAAAAAAAAAGGAAAAGAAAGAACTATAAGAAATACTAAGGTATGAAAATAGAAATTGAAGAAATACATGAACATATAAAGACAGATAACCAAGTAAACATGGTGCCACAAACCCTTAGTCCCAGCACTTAGGAGGCAAAGACAGGTAGATCCTAAGTTTTGGGCCAGACAATTCTACCTATAGAGTCTAAAGCTAATCAGGGTTATATAATAAGACTGCCACAGAAACACATACTGGTGCTAGATAATTTAATTAAAAGATATTTCTAGAATGGAATTAAAAGGAAAGACCATTGACAGACTAAATAACAAATACTAAAGTATATGTGTGCATACATTTAACAACATATTCATGAAATAGTTTATCATATACATATAAAATGTTTATTGTATCACTATTACTATCTATACCTGATTTAAATATGTACTTTTTATAAAGCCATATTATATAACATAACATATATACTGCTTGTCTCACATAGCCTTTATTTTTTCTCTTTATAAATCTACATCTCTCTATAGAGAGCAATATATATATGTATATATGCATATATATATATATATTACATGTGCTTGCTCTGCAATGTCCCTATAGATAGAAGGGAAAGGGGAATAATATATGGATATTAGACAAGAGTTCTAAGAAAACTGAGTGAAATTTTATTAGTATGATAAATATTTCAAAAGAATACAATATCAATAATATACATATACATTAAAATAGTTATATAAAACAAAATTAAAAATATTAAAGTGATAAAGGCATATTTTGACTAGCAATTTTAAAGGTCAACTTATTGATAGATTTCTGAAAGGTAATAGATGTATGAATGATATTCTGAATCTTATGAACATAGTGTACAGTATAATGACCTAGTATATGTGTTACAGTCACAATGGGAATAGAAATTTCAAGTTGTGATGTAAATTTCTTTTTTTTTTTTTTCTGTTTTTTGAGACAGGGTTTCTCTGTGTAGCTCTGGCTGCCCTGGAACTCACTCTGTAGACCAGGATGGCCTCGAATTCAGAAATCCTCCTGCCTCTGCTTCCCAAGTGCTGGGATTAAAGGCATGCTCCGCCACTGCCCGGCGTGATGTAAATTTCAATAACCATTAAAAGATCAAAATGTACTACTGTCTCTGGTCTCTTCACATAACAACACTAAGTTAAGAGATAACAGCACTCATATTCCTCTTGTCTCTGCCTTCTTCAGTAAGTGCTATCTGCGTATACCATCAACACGGTCCACAGGTCCACAGAATCAATGAAGCAGGGCTCATTGGGTCTCACAGAGACTGAAACAATAATCACAGAGCCTGTGTGGGTCTAAGCTAGATCCTCTGCATATGTGTTACGGTTTATACAGCTTGGCATTCCTGTGGGACTCCTCATAGTGGGAGCAGGGGCGATCTCTGACTCTTTTCCTGCTCTTTAACCCCTTTCTCTTATTAGGTTATTCTCTTATTTATTCAGCCTTGATATGTGAACCTGTTATACCATGTTCAGTTGATATCCCTCGGAGGCCTCCTCTTTTATAAAAGCAAGCAGAGGATCTAGAAGTGGGGGAACTGAGAGGAATGGAGGTAAGGGAAATTCTAGTCTAGTATGAGAACTAGTTCATATTGCCAGAAATGGTTTCATAAGTGGTCAACATAATGTTTCAGATGTAATTTAATTATATGTACGTTTTAAAGTACACCAAAACTTAAAAGGAGTACCTGTCATGGTATGTGGTCACAGAATTGGGGAAAGGCAGACTGTGGTCAGTCTGTGCTACACGAAGAGATAAAACATCTTGGCTTTAAAAAATGCAAAGAAGGGAACAAGAGTGTGAGAGTTAGAATGAGAGAAAAAGGAAGGAAGAAGGAAGAAAAGGAGGGAGTGGATAGAAGAGAGGAAAGGAAGGAGAGAAGGAGGGAGGGAATATGTGGAAGGAGAGAAGGAGGGAGGGAATATATGGAAGGAGGGTGGGGAAATAGAAAGGAGGAAAGGAAGAGAGAGGGAAGAAAAGGGGGAAGGTAGGTGGAGGGAATAGAAGGAGGGAGTAAAACATGAAGGAAAAGAGGAAGATAGGAAGGGAGGGAGGGAAGGGAAAAGGGAGGGAGGGAAGGAAGAAGGACAGAAGAAAGGAAGGAAGCTGTCGAGCCCAACCTCGACTCTTCTTCAGCAGTTTACTCAGGAACCTTTAACAATCTTCTGACCCTGAGGGAAGCACCCCAGTCCCTTAAATGCCCTATACTGAGCCAATCATGCTAAGCTACGTGGAGGGTGCAGATAGGCTGTCATACAAGGAAGCAAACCAGGCCAGCAGGCTCTGCCAAATAAGGAGTTGTTTACCGCTCCGCTCCAGCACTCCTGGCAAGGAGCAGAAGCTGGCGCCCTCCCAGGGTGCGGCTCAAGCAGCTCTCCTCAGGAAGCAAAGAAGGAAGGGAAGAAGGAAGGGAGAGAGAAAAAGGGAGGGACAGAGTGAGGGAGGAAGAAATTGAAACTTTCATGTTATATATAAAAATAAGTTTAAATTTTTAAATACAGGTTACTATAGAGAAAATATGTGTAACATTTTTCAGGGTTGAGTTATTTAGCTCATTAAGTTCTCTGTAAATTCAAAGGCCAACCAAGCTCTTTTTAAAGAATTCATGAAATAAGCTTCATGGAAATTAAGAATGCCTGTCTTTAAAAGACTATCAAAATAACAAAGTTTGCATAATGAGTTGGGAGAAGTATTTTTAAAAACCATTCAACTCTAACAATGTATTGTGCTCTATAATAAAAAAATTAACATATTTGTGTTTTAAATGATACTTTATATCATTTATTATTGCAGGGATACAATTAAATATCAAAAATGGATAGCCCTGATGGTTATCAAAGTGACAGAGATGCTGTGAAGGAATCAGAAGCCTTCATTAATGTCAGAATGTAAAATGGCTCAGTTTTGCATTTAAGAATCATAGGTTTTAATCAAATTATCTATTAACAGAACTCCTTAATTTTTAAACACAGGAGTTAAATACATATGCACACAAAAATACACATGCACACCTTCACATGAATAGGTATAGTAAATTTTGTAAGTTACAAGCAATCAAGATGCTCTTCTGCAGAAGGATGGATAAATAGGGGATGAAGGTAATGGAATACTATTCAGCACCCGAGCAGAAGAAACCTAAAATTCCTATTACAAAGTGAAAGTAGTCACTCCAAAAGGCTACATTCTCATCATTAAAACTACAGGATGGTTGAATAAGGTAAAACAAGAAGAAAGGCCAGGGGAGAGTGTGAGGCAAGGGTGCACAGGCCAAGCACAGAGAGTTCTGAGGACAGTGAAAGTCTTCTTACATAACATCCTCACAGTACCCAGCTGTCAATACTAATGCTAACCCATGCTGAGTGAGAATATAAAATTATCCAATTGTTTAAAAGACGCTCATACAAAATTACAGCTCCTTTGTAGTTAAACATATTTGTCTTCATTTCATTCATCAATTAACTATTTAGGTATTTATCTCAGAAAGGAGGAAAAACCTTCATATCCAGAAAGATCTCATAGAAGATAATATTTTGAAATATAGTACAATTCCAAAAAGTAAAGAAATGGAGCAGAAGAGAAAGTGTTCCACTTCAGACATCCTGTCCACGTCGTATGTCACTACATGCCAGTGATGGGGCTGAATTGAGAAGTATGGGTAATGAACAGCAGAAAAGGGTGGAATCATTAGGGATCCATAACATGGAGCAGCGGTTGTAAAGACACTTCAGAAAATAAACCTGCAGTTCAGGATTTACTGATGATAACTTGGCAGTTGGCTCAAAATAGCATCATGTAGACATCTTTTTCTAAAGGTTAGTTTTCATAGGACTCAATAATTCCTTAGCTTGCAATGGTCCACCTATATTATCTCTCTGGACTTCAGATATAGAGTTCTTAAAGATAAAGTTGAAATTTATCAACATATTTAATGTATTCTGTGCCAGAAGAGGAAGCCTAAAATAAAAGTCACACTTACGGGAAACAGTTCAAAAGTATATAACCTCAAGAGGTCAGTAGTATAATGAATGCCTTCTCCTGAGATGAGTTGTAGCTACTAGTGGATATTTTTCCAAATACAATAGAACTATGAAATTAGTAAACACTTAATTAAGGTATTTTTAAGAACAGAATTATCATCTCACTGATAGTAGACACATTACATGGGTAGATTGCATTCTAGATAATATCTCTTCCATCCTTCCCTCTTTCATTAGCTGAGTCTCTATCGCATTCTACAGTCCTAGTCAGGGGAACTTTGAAGGTTGAAACCTGTTGCGGTAAATTTTAAACCGAATTCACCAAATCAATCAATTCACAACTCAATTAATTGGCATACATGCTACTCACCTAGGTTGGGCAGATCTACCACTACACTTCTCTATTTCCATCTATTAGATCCCAGATGACTTGAGATTTCTCCAAGCCATGTGCTTCAGCTCCATCTTCCTTCCACCTCATCCTACTCCAGACTCCTCCCCCATCTCCTTTCTCCCCTTCTCCCCCAAACTTTTCAGCTCCAACTTCCCTCCTGATACACAATCCTGCCTTAGCCTTTATTTGAAAAGTTAAGGTGGGGAGAAGGATCACAAGGCACCTGGATACATGATTGGCTCCTCGTCTGCAGTGCTTGCCAGAAAAGAATTAGCATCAAAATACAAGACTAGGACTATCCACAACAGAAACCAAGTTTATTGACTAAGTATTTATATTGAGAATTAGTCCATCTCTCTTTCTAGTCCATTAACTTTCTGTCATCTTTAAAACTATTTTTGAAGAGAGATTTGGTACAGTCTAATTATTCCGAATTCTTAAGGAATTGCACACAGTTCCTATGCAGGTAGAACACAATCCTAAGATTGGTAGAAAGTTTCTTCAAACTTACATGTTTGTCACAATGAACCATCTAATCACCAGGTAGGAACATCAGCTCATTTGTCTTTAAAGTGTAACAAAAAAGGCTTCAATATTCCACTTTATCTAGTAGCATTAGTCATGGGTTTACTGGATATGAGGATGGAAAAGAGATACAGAGCTGAGGTTCGGACTGAGGTTCAGAGTGGCCAGAGAGGTTTTTATGAACCAATTTCAGCACATTTCAGAGTATGTCACAAAAAGGACAACACACACAGGTTTCAGGGAGATCCAGTCACAGGAATGATGCTTGTTGTAGATATAGCAGCCCCAGACTGACAGAAGGATAACTTTCAGTTTGACCTTTTTCCCTCATAGGAAAGACTGTACAGGAACTGACCATAATTAAAGAAGTGAAACTAATACAAACATGAAAGGTTTTTTGGCAATTGCTCCCTGTCTTTGTCATTGTGTTTCGAGTGGATGAAGAGTGACACTTTCCCCTCTGTCTCATTCCTATCTCTAATTTTCTTCAGTGTTTCTATGCATGATATTTTTGCCCTTTGGGCTCCTAAGTATTCTGTACAGAAAGAGTCTAAACATGCACGGAGAAAGAAGGAACTGATGTCCAGTTATTCAGCTTTCTTACAACCACATGGTGCTGAGAGAATCACATATTTTTTTTTCTAAAAATGTTTTTGCTATTTCTATACAAAGGATATTGAATATGATATACGTGATGACACTGAAATTTACTCAAAAGATGTATAGTCAAGACATGTACAGAACAGTGCACTGGGAAACATGATGAAAATTTCTGGGCTTTTATGTCTCAGTGGGACATTAGACAAAGGGAAAAAATAAAATGAAAGAAGAATATGGGCTGAGCAATAGGAGATACTGTGACAGATTAGGAACCACTGTGCCTTCTTTTTGTCTTAGCTACGTGCAAGCTACTCAAGAAAACCACCACTTCAGTCCCATGTTACAATACAGTTGACAGATCAGTCCATAAGTGTACCTGTTGAATGTGACAGTTTGATATTTCTTAAAAGAATTTCACTATTTTATATCTTTTGTCTTTTTATATAATATTCAGATGGCAGCCTACTAATGATGCAAATTTGATTAAGTAAGAATATGTTCCATATGGAGTACTTGACAATGTTTGTAATATTGATGAGGAACCTCAATCCAATCAATAGTGTGTGTTTATCAATTCCTTATAGGATTCTAAGAGCCAAAGGAGAAAGATGATATTTATCAAGCTAGGAACAGTTAATAAGTCATTCCTGTGTGTTTTTATATTTTTTTAAAGCATATTTGTTAACCGAAATTTCCATCGTAATTTGAAGTGCTTTGTTTTCTTTGTCCTGAATAAAATTCCAATCAACAAATCGTATATTTTACAAAATTGTCATGCATGCAGAGAATAGTTATTTCTTATATAATCTGTTCTATGAACAACATGGAAAATCATCTTCAGATTCTTTTCGTGACATGTATAGAATCCATATTAAGCTGTACATATATATGTGTATGTGTACACACACATACACACACACACATATGATGGGAATTTATATATGTATATATGTATGATGGGAGTTTATGTATATATAATGAGAATATATATATATATATATATATATATATATTTGGAATTTTTTACAATTCTAATTAATTATAATAGTCCTAATTCTTTTATATTCAAACTTCATGGGCACACTGTAGAATGACTGTGGCCCATTCCATATTCTGAGTTTGGTCACCCTTGTTCTTATATGTGTTCCTTAAAATTTAAGTTAGAAACTCATGCCAAAGAGAAAAATCTTTGTCTAAGAAACTGTTAATCAAATTCAAGGTAGTGCAAGTTCTTGGAAGCATTCTTTACTTTCAATTGCTGTGTTTAAAAACACCACTTTCCCCGCAGCTAGTAGTTAGAATTTCATCATAAAATACTCCCGTAAAAACTATTTAATTTTTCTACTATGGGGAGGAAGGGTTTGATCTCTTATTAAACATTTTATGGAAAAGTCTGAGTGCTTTAAATTATTTATTGAATTGAAATCCAGGCCTTGGAAATTGCTGGCATACACACACACATAATATTATCAGCCTACTGAGGACCATTAGGTCGTAAAGTGGTGCTGTAGCAACAGCTCTAGTACAGCTGCTGGAGCTCATGCAACTTTTACTGCAGTTATAAAGTCATTTATTACATTTCTTTTATGATGCTAATGCATTGTGGTCTGTTACTTTATTGATTCCACTGTGATAAATACAGAAATGTATGATATTCTGTGTGTGTTTGTGTGTGTGTGTGTGTGTGTGTGTGTGTGTGTGTTGTGGGGGAAAGTATACACACACAGAGACAATCTCATAGCATCCTGTTACATTAAAAGTCACTTAAACTTAAAAGCTCCATAAAAATATTAATAAAGGCTATCAAAAGAGATGTTTGTGTAGTACATTTTAGTCATGTCGTTTCATTGTTCCCTATAGAATTACTTTTAAGTTATTCTTTATTAAAACATCCAAAAGATAATAGGAACATCTAGGGTTTTTTTCTTAATTACAATCATACCAGTATGGAACACAATTTGCAATTCACTGAGAGGAACAAAAACTATATTATTTACAAACAATCAAATAAAAAACAAGCAGTCATTACAAGATAATGTCCACAGACCCAAAGGATCTCATAATTAATAATTGCCTCTTGTTCAAATTGTCTATACTTAACCCTCTCCATGATAGAACTGTACATAAGAAACTGACATTTTCTGTAGAGAAAATAAGTCAATGACATGAATCAATTGTTTCCTTATGGAGGCTTATTAATTGTTGATACATATATCACTAGAACACCACAGGGAAATTCACCCCCAACTGGGGTCACTTGGATGTCTTCTTGGAGTCTGGATCAGATCTGAGGCTGCCCAGTTACTCATTACCCTTCTTTGCCTCCGTGTTTCCTTTTTAGAAGGGGAAAGTGTGAGGAATAGCTCAACAAGACACTCCAAGAAGACAGAAAAGACAAGAGAAACACTCTTCTTTGGCATTAATTCTTGAATGGGACATTCAGTTCATGGTGCAAATTATGGCACTTAATTTTCCCTAGGAAAAGAGTATAAAAATGAACATGTAGGTCATATTTAAGGAAAAGATCATGTAATATGAAGGTTGTAATAAAGGAAACATTTGAATCAGATTTTATCCTTCACTAAATTTATATCTATTATATCTATTATGAACATGCTTTGTTACATTGTCACACTGATTGGGTGAGTAAATTTTAATAATGAACCAAACTATGGGAACCCAATTGATTCTCCAGAAAGCCTCTTCTTGCAATAGGCCATAGTAATTGTGAAGAATTGTTAAGTGGCCAGTTGCTGAGGATAATTGATGGGTGAATGTTCAGTAATAACTAACAACTATATAATAAATGCCAAGGCTCTTAGACTACCATTGATTAAGGAGCAGGAAGAATGTAAGAGCTAGAGGAGATGAGAGATTTAATGTGGAAGAATGACATTCAGGCATAATATAGCAGTTGCACTCTTGAACTTAGACCAGGAATGATTATCAAGTCAACATCTACACAAGACTGAGCCATGTCAAGACATGCTATGAATAGGGAATGGTCGTCCCATGGGGACATCAAAACTAATACCTGATGGATGACTTTTACCCATTGCCAAGTCCTGTTTCCAGCATTGGATGTACGCATATATAACCTGACGACAACTCCTGTGTGCGGACTCTGAGGAAATGGTTCCTCAAATATTTCAACTTAGTGATGTTGATCACTGATTAATCAGCTGATTCTTCACCCTTACCTGTCGGGCACCTACTGCACAATTAGTGCATAAACATTTTGCTTCCATATATTAATCTATTAAAATTATGTATATACGTATTTGGCTAAGTCGAAGGCTGTTTTTACATGAGAGTGTTGGTTACCTCAGAAGCCAGAAGAGAACATTGGAGTCTGTAAAACTGGAGTTACAGATGGGTTGTGAGCCAACATGATGCGGATGTTACAAATTGAACTTGTATCATTTGCAAGAGTAGCAGAGGATATAAATGGCTAAGATATCTTCCCAACTCCCACTTGGACAGATCTTCATTCCAAATAGCACAGAAACTGCTCTGATGCAGTTTCCTCCAATCTTACACTTCCCAATACAGACCACAGTTTCCTGCATTTCTCTCAATTCTTATCTGACAACATAAAGTCGATATTTGCCTTTTTCTGATGAATATTCCAAACTCTTCCACAGTCTTCCCCAGAACAAAATAATACGTTTTATCATAATAACAACCAAGTTCTCCTAGTATGGGTTTCTGTTTTAGTTTTATTCTACTGCTGTGATAAAAAAAAATTCTGACCAAGAGCATCTTAGAGGGGAAAAATGTGTTTCATCTTACACATTCATACTTGAGAACACAAAGGATGAATTCAAGCAACAACAAAAGTATAAACCTTCCAAGACTTTATTTGACTGCTCTTCACTTGCTTATTTAGGGTTCCTATAAACATCTGCTCATGAAGGGTACCACCCACAGTGGATTGGAACCTCATATGTTAAATGTTGCAAGCATAGCCACATCCCACAGACATGCTCACAGGCTACTTGGTTTTAAGCAATTATTCAACTAAGTTTTCCTAGATTATAAATTGTGGCAAGTAGACAATAAAAACTAAACAAGACAAAAAATAAGAGGAGGAAAAGAAGCAGGTTGGTGAATGTTTATGGAGAGACCCTGATGGAGTTGAAAGAAGGCAATGAGGATGGGATATGATGAAAATATTTTGTGTACCTCTATGAAAGACTTAAAGAATAAGTTAAGATACTTTATATAAAATAAAAGAAAATATTACTAGATTTTGACAGAGATTATATCAAATATGTAGCATGGGTATTTCAGCAAATTTGATGTCCTCTTATAGTTCTTTTGTCACTGATAATATAATTTTCAGAGCACAGATAATTTGCTTCCTTGGCTAAGATTGTCGCTGTCATTTTATTTTTATTCAGTTATAAAGAGGATAGTTTTTGACTTACTTTTGTGCTACACCATTTGCCATGAATTGAAATATAGACTTTTTCATATTGGTACTATATCCTAAAACTTTGCTGAATTAATTTAAATACAAATGAAAAAAAGTCTATGTTAGAGTCTTTGAATTTGATGATTAGGTCATCTGTCAATAGAAATCATTTTGTTTCTTTCCTTCTTCTTTAAGTGTCTTTTATCTGTTTTATCTAATTGATCATGAGAGTACCTCATGAATATGTTAAACAGAAATAGTGAGAGTGAGACTCCTAACTGTAAATCAAATATTTGTGGATAAGCATCCATGTTCTCTTCATTGATTCAGAAAGCTTATTGGGAATTTATCTTTAAGAATATTTATCATTTTTGAAGAGTACTCCTGTTTACTGTATCTACAAAATGCTTTTATCCAGAAAAAAATGTTGAAATTTGCCAATTTTTTTCACCACCCATTGATATAATCATGAATTCCTTGTTTTTAACTGCTGTGGTGTATCACAGTGATTAATTTACATATGTTTAACTACCATTACATGCAGAGATAATTATCACTTGATGACTTGAATTTAAAATTTCATATTATTTGTGTCTTACTCAAGATTTTATATCAAAATTCATCAGAAATCATGAGCTATAGTTTTGTTTACCTACAGTGCCTTAGTTTATAAAGTGATGTTGACCTTGTACATAATGTATTATACTTCTTTCCAGCTCTCATTTTTATTTATTCATAAGAAGACTTCATTAAGTGGTGTTTCTAATTTTCCCATGTGCCCTGCTCTATTCAACTCCAGGGAGTGATCTAACTCGGCTGTTGAATGAGTAAAGAAATGGCAGCCATGGGGGAATACACACACTCACACAAAAAAAACTAGAATCTGGTAGTCTGGGGTCTCTGATAAAAAAATTTGAAATGATTATTAGAAAGAGTTGAACAAGGAAGCAGGACTATTATATGCAGATAAACAGGGATGTGGGGTTAATATATAGCTAAAACAAGGAACTTGTTTAATCTAAGTAGGAGCAATCTCTGTAGGGCTGTAGTCTTGAAGCCATGAAACACTGTGTGGGAAAAGGTTATTATGGACTTTTTCTGCCCACACTGTTAACATTCACACTCAGGCCCAATAACATCTCAGCCATGCCTCAAAGCCTCAACTAGGAAAGGCTTTGCCACTGTCATGGGTTTGAGGTATTGGACATGACAAAGAATACATATTACTCAAAACTTCATTTGCTCCCTACACCCCTGAAAGTTTGATGTCATTAAGTTGCAAAGTGACATGGTTCTTGTAGGCTCTTTTGTGTTTGAAGGTGAAACTTCTTCCATGACTTTGGCATCCACTGGTTTACACAAGCTTCTTCACTCATACTGGGTCAATTAATTACAGGTTAAAACATACTTTAGAATTGGGAACTCTGATGCTTCTACTTTTGTTCTTCCCAATGATCTAGTATATTTAAATGATCTAGTATATTCCCAGTGAGTTTTTGCACAATTTTTCTGTTGCTAGTCAAAATTTTGTTGTGATTTTGGCCAAGAGTGCATAGATTACATTGAATGAGCTGAATATTTTAAAATGTCTTCTAATCCATGCCTATGGGTCCCAATGTCTCAGTGTATTTCTGCATTTCTCAACCTTCCTAATGCTGTAACAAATTAATACAATTCCTCATATTGTGGTGACCCACAACCATAAAATTATTTCCTTTGCTACTTGATAACTGGAGGTTTGCTACCTTTATGACTTATAATGTACATATTTTGGAGATAGAGTTT
The DNA here is from genome assembly GCA_019843815.1 of Montemys delectorum. Lineage (NCBI taxonomy): Eukaryota > Metazoa > Chordata > Mammalia > Rodentia > Muridae > Montemys > Montemys delectorum. The sequence continues at coordinate 17,451 of JADRCD010176830.1, forward strand.
TGCCAAAGGAGTCATGAACTAGATGTTGAGAACCACTAATTTCTATAATTTTATGTCATCAAGTTTATCTTTTCATTGTCTTCTTCTGCTTCATGTTACTACTGAGTTAACTATAGTAACTAGGAAAAATATAAATCGCTAACATAAATAAAATAACCATAAAATAAAAACCCAGTTAATTTATCATGATATTCCATATGTTATTTCAACTACTCTCAGATAAAAATCAGTGAACTAGTGAGATGAAGCCCTGAGCCTCTGAGACACGAAGCAAGTACTCTGTAACTTAGCTCTTCTCCCACAGTGAGAAGTGTTCTAACAGAGAATATAGTAGAACATATAATGCAATATATAAAGCCTCAGCATTACTTAGGATTCCCCAAAGAAATAAAACTACTAGAATGAATAAATATTTCAAAACTGATTAATTAGATTGGCATTAGACAATCCTAGGATTCCAACATAGATTCTCCACACTGGATAGCTGTGAGCCTGTTTGTTTACCACTCCAAGAGTCTAGATACCTCTGCAACCTCAATCATTCAATGAATAACTACAGAATTCCTAGAGAGCCAGGAGTCTTCATTTACATTGAAATACCAAAAACAAAAAAACAAACAAACAAACAAACAAACAAAAACATTTGTTCAGGTTCAGCAAAGGATCTTGTAGCAGTAGCAGCCCCAGGACAGAGATATTCACCATCAGTGAATCAAAACAACCAGATAAAAATCAATAGCTTTTCCTTAGACTTCCTTGTATCTGGATCACTAATGGAGTATATCATCCAATTGGCATGAGAATCTGTTCCCTCAGTCAACATTTCCAAAAAATTCCCTTATAAACCCAGAGACATCTCTTAGTCTCAGATCCAGTGAAGATGATAACAGCAACCATCACAGCTCCTAATTACTGTATACATTATTTAATTCAATGAAACAATAGTAATAAAATCAGTATAAAATGTATAAACCAGCCATATCTACTTAGTTTCTATTCACATAGCATTTTGAAATTATATATTCAAAAAATAGTCATGTTATTTAATATTTTATATGTGTTATAATTTTTCTAAATAAGAAAGATAATAGCAAGTATTTCCTTATATGATATGCAATTTATAAACCTAAGTTTATGCTTTATATAATAGTTGAGATATCTGTTTCCTATAGTGGTTTCCAACTTTGATTTAGTTTGTAAATGTGTGAAAATTAGTTTATTTCATGTCTAATGTCATTTGAAGGAATATAGAGAATTAGTACAACAAATATAATAACTATTTTGCAACACAAAATCACATCATAATGAATTTTAAATAACATATACTGCAAGTGAACATTGATTACCTCATGGTGTATAATACTTTCTCACTAATCAAAAATGTTTATTAATTTAAAAGCTTACATTATAGTATTGCTGAGTAAGGTCCATTTCCTTTATGCTCTACGTCACTGGCATATCCCTTAGGAAGGGATAGCATTTTTCTTCTGTCAAACGTGAGAAAACACAAGAGCTTGCTAAACACAAGGATAAAGATCTAAGTCCATAACTGTCGATGCTGGTCAGTTTTTACTCCATTTTGTAGATTCTATTATGTTTATTTATACAATGTTTAATTTTTTTCTTTCATAGATCTTTCCATCAACTCTACTTGCCTATATATTTGCTCCTTGAAATTTGTTTATTGCCTCATTTTGCTTATAGTGCTTATTTGAATCTACCTGATGAAAACAGAACATTGGATGTGATTATAAAACATTTGAACTACTCAATGCATCTCTATGAATCAATATTATCTTAATTAAATGAAAGAATGAAACAATGGTTGTTCATGGTATTAAATTTTTAGAACATGATCCGTAGGAAAAACTGAAATATTTACTATAGACAGATTATATTATCAAACCATATTTAGAGTATGCTTACCACTTCAAAGGTATTTCAATACCATTCAAAGGACTCTGATTTATCTTTTGCTGACTTATTTGTGGATTATATTAATACTAGTGGAATGCACTGCATTTGAATTAAATGAATAAATCTTCCCAAAACCATAAATGTACATATTTATAAATTTAAACCCTCAATTTTGGAAACACTCATTTGTCAAAAGACTAACATTTGCCAAAGAATTATAAAAACATCAATAACATTACAGATATTACAAATACTACTTTTATAACCAGTGTCACATACTTTGTTTCTCTTCTATAGTGCCAGATTTTAAAATTTTATTTAATCTTTTTTTACAGTCCATATTTTATCCGCATCCTGGTCCACCCTCTAACTGTTCCACATCTCATACATCCTTCCTCCCTCACCCCATTTCCAAGAATGTCCCCACCTCTCCACCCCTGACCTCACCAGACCTTGCGACTGGGGTTTCCAGACTCTTGAGGGTTAGGTTTATCTTCTCTGACTGAGTCCAGACCTGGCAGTCCCCAGCTGGTATATGCTGCCTGGTTAGAGGCCCAGTGTCTGAGAAGTCTCGACAGGAAGAAAAGGCCATCCAGAGACTGCCTCACCTGGGGATCTAACCTACATGCAGACACCAAACCCAGACACTATTGAGGATGTCAAGAAGTGCTTGCTGACAGGAGCCTGATAGAGCTGTCTCCTGAGAGACTCTGGCAGATCCTGACCAATACAGATGAGGACGCTTGCAGACAACCATGGAACTGAGCACAGGGACCCCAATGGAAGAAGGAGTTAGGGGAAGGACTAAAGGAACTGAAGGGGCCTTATCTGGCATCAGTGGGAGGAGAGGCCCTTAGTCTTGTGAAGGTTTGGTGCCCCAGTGTAGAGAACACTAAGGCGGTTGAGGTGGGCGCGAGTGGGTGGGTGGGGAAGCACTCTCATAGAAACAGGGTAAGGGTAGATGGGATACGGGGTCTGCAGAGGGGAAACCAGGAAGGGTGTAGCATTTGAAATGTAAATAAATAAAAATATCCAAAAAATAAATCAAAACAAAATTGAGACTGCTGATTTTCCTTCAGAGTCACCCTCCTCCTCAGCTTCTTCCTGCTTTTTGCTAATTGAACCACAGAGGTCAGCACCTTCTGTCCTGTGGTGGACTCTTGGCGTCTGACTCTTTCAGCTGCTTGTTGGGCCTCTCAGAGGGCAGCCATGCTAGGCCCCTTTTTGTGCGTAGTAATGTCAGGCTTCCCCTTGAGCTGGAGCCCAATTTGGACCCATCCCCAGATCTCCTTTTCCTCAAGCTTTTCTCCATTTTTATCTTTGCAGCTCTTTCAGACGGTAACAATTATGGGTAAGAATTTTTTGACTGTGGGATGGTAACCCCATCCGTCCTTCACTTGACATCCTGTTGGTCGGCTGGAGGCGGACTCTGCATGTCTCCTCTCCCCACTGTAGGGCATTTCATCTAAAGTCCCTCCCTTTGAGTCGTGAGAGTCTCCAACCTCCCAGCTCTCTGGTACATTCTGAAGGGTCCGCCACCTCCTGACTCCGGAGGTTGCATGTTTCCATCCTTTCTACTGGCTCTCAGGGCTTCAGTATTACTACTTCTGACCCAAATTTTCAGTACTAATAAATGAATTAATACTTCATAGTGTTATGTTTAGACTTAGTATTACTCAATGCAAGTCTGTTAGTGAGCCAGACACTTTGGTCCTCATTTGGGGCAAACCTTTGGAGGTAACCAACGAACATAGCACATAGAACAATATAAACAAACAATATTCACACATATAATTTAATAATTACCTAAAAAACTGGCTGTAAATTTTATAGTAAATGAACTTATGTATACAAGTAAAAACAGGCACTGATTCAGAAATACACGTGCTTTTCAAATATTTTTTATTGAGATTATAGTAAGAAACAGTTTTCTCTAGGGTAGAGCACACTAATTGGTTATCCAATACCAAATAGAAGTAGTTGTATTTTACAAAAGTTTTTATGTTAAAATTAATTTAACTTTGGTTAAATATCTTAATACAAGTATTCAACTTTGCATCTAAACTCCTTAGATTGAAAAAATGAGTTGAAAATGCCCATAGGAATACATAGATTTTTTTTAAAAAATGCTGTTATTGGATGTTCCTGTATTCCAAGAGACTGAAGATTATTTTTTTGTTTTTTGTTTATTAGATATTTTCTTTATTTACATGTCATATGATTTCTCCTTTCCCAGTTTTCCCTCCAAAAAACAGAAAACAAACAAACAAACAAGAACAAACAAACTCCTGTTGCCTCCCCCATCCCCATGCCTGCCACTCCACCCGCTCCCACTTTTTGGCCCTGGCATTCCCTTACACTGGGGCATAGAATCTTCACAGGACCAAGGGCCTCTCCTCCCATTGATGACCGACTTTACAGTCCTCTACTATACACATGCTGCCAGAGCAATCAGTCCCACTATGTGTACTCCTTGGTTGGTGGTTGAGTCCCTGGGAGCTCTGAGGGTACTAGTTAGTTCATATTGTTGTTCATCCTAAGGGGCTACAAACCCTTTAGCTCCTTTGGTCCTTTCTCTAACTCCTTCATTGGGGACCCTGTACTCAGTTCAATGGATGGTTGTGAGTCTCTACTTCTGTATTAGTCAAGTACTGTCAGAGCCTCTCAGGAGATAGCTATATCAGAGACTGAAGGTTATTAAGGGATGACAGCACATGATTCAGTTCTAATAGAAATGTAGATAAAAGCTAGTCCATCAAATTATTTATAGAAATCCCACCTGCTCTTAACTACATTAATTTTTTAAGCTGAGTTTTTGTAAACAGGATCATATGTCACATTTCTCCGTATGCTTCTTAGTAGGTAGATAGGGTTGTTAATAGTTGTTTAGACAGACACAGTACTGTGATGTGCTCCATTATCAAGTGCAAGGTCTGGGACTTGTCATCCTTCTCCATTTAACACACAGTGCCAATACACTCATTAGGAGATGATAGAGTAGAATTAGGTATTCATAGTTAACTGGAAACATAAAAGTACAATGCATTTCTATAATCATAAGTCGTTGAAAATTACACAGGATAAAACCTCTGTATGAGAGTAAATTCAGAAGCAGATGGCTCCACACAACTTTCATGGCCCTTCCATTTCTTTATTGCGAATAAAAGACTTGCTAGAATTGGTAAAACAAAAGCAGATCACAGCTGTTTCAACAGTACGTATTTTTTTATAAGGATGCTTAAATAGGCTTTAAGTGATTTGACATAGTTTTTGTAAAACTCTCACATGTCATTTTATGACATTATTGAGTATAGTATGCCCCAATGATCATGTACCAAGTGCTGTGTCTACAGAGACGGTTCATCAGAGAAGAACGAGGCCAAGCCCTGGGATATTTTCAGGAAACTGGGATTCATTCTGACATGAAAAGAAGCATAAAGCACACTGGTGTAATTGAAATTAAAATTAACTGCTGTTATCTTAGATAAAACAAAAACGACCATTTTATAAAACTTTTGATTAAATCACTGCTGGATTATTTCTAGAAATTTATAAAGATAGTTAATGCTCTGTCTGACCTACAAAACTAAGCCTGTTTCATCACAACCTGTCAGGTAGTTTCATTCTGTACCCCAGTGATATTTTGAACCTAACTCTAATGTGGGGTCATGCTCTGCTGAGTACATTGGAATGTGCTTTTCTCTCGCTTGATACAGAAATCCATGAAACTAGAAACTGTGTGTTTTCTCTTTTGTAACTATAGCACCTGGTCTAACGCTAATTGTGAGTTTATCATTAACCAAAGAATAAATAATTAATGGAATAAATAATACATGGAATATTTTACTAGGTTACAGACTCAAATATACAAATAAAGATAACCATGAGAACAATAAAATACATATAAATCTCAAATCAAGACTTTTTAACATCAACCTTGCAAAAATAAAGGAATAGGAAAAACTTATTTTAAAATGTATGATTTTAAAAAGTAAATAAATTAGATAAAATGGACATGATCTTTTAATGTAAAAATGTTTTCATAATTTTGACACCAAAAGCATGAACACACACACACACACACACATACACACAAACACACAAACATGCACACAAGCACACACAGAAATAGATATGGGTATGTAGGTAGACAGACAGACAGACAGGCAGATAGATAGATGGCAGATATAGGGATGATAAAAGATATATGATAGATAGATATAGAGATAGATTAAATAAAATACAGAAACAGAACATCAAAATATTTACAAACACAGATATATCAAGAGAAAGTAACAGAGAGTGAAATAGCAACTCACGACATCTGAGAGAGAACTTAGAGACCATAGTTGTGGACTGTTTCATACATGCATGTCACACGTTTTAGATTTTCTCACTCCCTATTATCTGTCTCATTCTGCTGTCTCCTTTCTCAGAAACTCTTCTTCTTAGCAAGCCTCATTCTTATGCCCACATATTTTTGGGGTGCAACCCACTCAAAAAGAGATGTGGAGTGTGTATGAGAGTTGGTGGGAAATTTTTGAACTCTAGCACAGATAGTTTATCGATGGTTACTGATAGACTAAAGAAAGTGACAAATCTTCCCTGGGTCACTATGAACTGTCAATAGTTCCTTGAGAGGGATGAAACCCTTTTCTTTCCATGTTTAAGACTTCCTATTTTTGCACAGAAACCATGGCTACAGTGAATTCATGACAACTTCAGCCCGCGATGCAAGGACAACGCTGTTCTACAACAGTCCTCCCAGCCTTTGGCACATGGCATCTGTCTGGCTCTTCTTCTATTGATGGTCTCCAATCCTTTGGGGTCCAATTTCCAATGTAGGGCTGAGCACGCCACAGCTGCTTATCACACTGTGAATAGTTGTCTTTGTTAACTACTGCCCAGTGCAAAAAAAGAGATTTCCTAATGAAGGCTGGGAGATTCACTAATCAATTGTTATTAAGATAATTATATAGAAGGTAGTTCGATACTATCCCATTTAATATGTTTTCCTTTAATACCTATGACATCCCTAACTAAAGGTTTGTGGTCAGGTTTACACTCCTAGGTGTGTATTCTCACCTATAAATTGGCCTCGAATCCAATCAGAGAGCCACTTTGCAAGAGTGAGATTATTTTTCAGGTAGGGCCTCGCTGGAACTAACAGGGTTCACAGCTGGGCAATACTGTTAATATATTTTCTCCTCCACCATCCTGCAAAGCACAGTCCAAAACTATGAGAGCCAGCAGAGAGGACGCTTCTGTGTCAGTAGCAGCTTGAGATTTTTATGTCATGTAACTAAGGTGTGTAGTATCTTCAGCAATAGGAACTTACCAAAAAATGTTTTTATACTCAAAAGAAATACATAATTATGCAGAAGGTACTACGAGTCTTCTTCTTCTTCTAAGACGTTAATGCCTACTGATATTTTTACAAATATGTATATAATTCATTACCACTCATAGTGGGGAACCTCATTTTCATGCCACTCCAAAGGAAAAATTGCTTGAAAATAAGATCGATGTGTTAGAGGAGAGAGTTTCAAGACAGAGTGTTTATTTAAGAACTCAGAAACAGTAAGATACATTGAAAATTCTTCATATATGTATCATGGAAGGAATGTCCAAGCCAACAAAGCAAGTAACTTGGTCAAAGAAACCAGAAATTGGAGCAAACTGCATGTTCAACTTCCATTCATGTAAATGACAAGAAACTACTTTATAAAGACAAATCTCCTAAAACTTTGCACCTTACAAACGCTTTGAAATTGCATAATTATATGACATCTAGCATCTAATGTGCAGTAAAAAAAATACTTTTTACACATAAAATCACTTTGTTAAGACCATATACTATCTAAAATGCATACATAAGGCATTGTTTATCAAGTATTGAGAGAAAACATCTGATTATTTCATTTAACTATATTCATGAAATACAGTATGTTGAAGAATGCAGTCAAAAGCTGACAGGGCAAACTGCTTAGTTTGGGCACAAAATTAATGTTAAATGATCCATTCAGTGTATTCCCTATGATGTCAGAAACAGAAGGCAAAAACTATTGTGTCCGTCACACGTTTAGAATGTTCTGATATTCTGATTTGACAATGAGTCGATTTGCAGCCCACAGACGATTTGAAGAGTGCAGGCAGGTGATTCTAGCGCTTCCTCCTTTCATCCATTCCTGGATTTTGCTTCTCTTTTGATTTGGAATTGCTTCAGGATATGGGATTATTTCAGTATATTTCTTGTCTCCTCAACTGTCCTCTTTCCTCTCTTCCACAAGAGCTTTCTGTAGCATTCTTTTTGGACATATTATGTGCTCCTACCCTTCCCGGGCTTCAGTTCCAGGTCCATTTGTGTTTTCTCAGGGAAGCCACTGCTGACTCCAGGGTTTCCCAATGAAGCCTCTGTGCACATACACTTGCATGCCTTCCTCCATTGCACATGACTCGGCCTATAGATTTATTTCTATGATTATCACGCTATTTTTATTTCTCCTAGAAGCAAGACTACCTATCAAGAGAATCCTGTACCTGCCTAGTTTGTGGATTTTCTTCATTACTAACAAGAATTGTATAGATTTCATCTTGGGTTTTCATTGAATATCTACTGGGTAAATACAACAATAAATCAGAAATTATAATGCACATGTTCCCTGAAATCTATCAATTATATAAGCTAGTAAATGGATTTCCCTAGGAGGAAAAAATATTAATAATGAACAAAATTCTGTTATAAAAACATAATTTTAATAAAAAGTAAAATGAAGAATAGAGATGATATTAGACATTGTGGGGCATGAATACTATTAACTACAACTTCTAAAAATTCAGTTTGAAACCTTTCTGGTTAGAATGGTAAAAGAAGTGAAGCAGAGGCAGGCGGATTTCTGAGCTCTAGGCCATCCTGGTCTACAGAGTGAGTTCCAGGACAGTCAGGGCTATATATAGAGAAACCCTGTGTCAAAAGAAAGAAAAATTTTTTAAAAAATGGCAAAAGATATAACTGATAACATATGTGACAAGAATATGAATGGCAATTAATGAAACTGATAACAAGCATAAGGATGAGTTAAAAAGTAAGCCAATATGAGGGACAAAATAGATCCTGTAAGATTTTAATACTAATATTTTCCAATGAGTTTCCATTATTTTCTTTTTCTTTTTTCCTGTCTATTTATTGCGTTGGATCCAACATTTTAGCAATCTAAGAGAAATCCACTGAAGCTAAGAGGAGCATTGAGAGCCTCCCTTTGAAGAGGACATTCACATCTTAATGTTTCAATGTTTCATTTTTCTCTTTGCATCTCTGCCCTTTAGACCTAGCCTAGATCTGTTGGATTAAATTGGCTTTCAAGGTAGGGGCATCATGTGGTGATTATTACTTTTATTTTGTGGTAGGAAGGCAACTCGTTAATTAAATTAACTGCCCTTCTGGCCCCCTTTTCACAGAGTTGTTAATGGATAGAAGTGGTTTACAATAGCCCACCTGACAGCACAGTGTCTGGTATGATGACTTTCTTTAACAGAAGTAGTAATGTGTCCTGCTGAGACAAGAGCTGAGTGGGAATGCTAAGAACAGGGACAGTTGTACCATGGAGGTCAGCAAAAGTTATTCTGCAATACACAGTGTGTTTTTATTTTTCAAAAAAGTAAAGTTTTCTCCCTAGTTGATGTTTTCTTGACTATTTGACTAAAGCTAGTTGACACATGTAGAATATTCTACTTTGAGTGATCTCTCAAATGTCAGGTTCTAAAGCATCAGAGATACCTTCAACTACTTAACTTCCCAGGATTGTTAGGGAAAGAACATAAAGTCAGGACTGTACTTTGTATTTCTTAGGCAAATTTTCACTAAGACACAATTTTAAAACTTTCCCTCATCTTCTCCCAAACAAATGAATGCTTTACTTTCATTCCTTCCCTCTCTGTCAAAAAAACAAAACAAAACAAAACAAAACAAAACAAAAAAAACAGTCACACAGCACGAAGACACTAAAACCATGAAAAAAGAAGCTGCAAATAGGTTGTTTTTTTTATTTAAGTCCCACCTCTAAAGTATAAACTTTTATTATCCTGAAAGCTAAGCTAGTCCAGTGCAAAGACATTTTGAGGCAATTCTGTTCATGAAAGTTCACAGCTTTGTTATTATTGTCCAAATGAATGTTCTTTATCCATATTTGGTTGAATGTTGTAGCCTTAATTCCTGGGTTTAAAAGTGAGTTACTATGCAAGGCTTTACTAAGTTATTTATAGCTGTCAACTCCTAATATACACTAATTTGTCTGCACCAGGATCATTCCTGACAATAACCTACTCTTTTTTACCTTTGTGGGAAGACATTACCCTGTGCTCTGGTTTATGGTACTGCCTAGCTTGCAGATTAGGAGTTCTTCCCTGTGATTCTGCTTCCACAATCCATGGGATCTCACTAGAAATATGTGAGTTCCTACAAAGTACTCACTGCATGAGCTGTTATAAAATTTGACTTTAATATAAAACTAGTCATTATCACTATTCCAGAAATCAAAATATGCATATGAACATTCTAATATGAGCACTGAATTCTCTCTTTTTTTTTTAAAGATATTTTCTTTATTTACAAGTCATATGATTTCTCCTTCCCCAGTTTCCCCTCGGAAATACTTCATTTCCTCAGCACTTACATTTCCAGCTGA
>JADRCD010176833.1:0-45489 GCA_019843815.1 Montemys delectorum
ATGCACGTGTTTCTTCGGACACTCTAGGTCCCTGGCCCTGTGGTGGGAAAGAAAGTTCTGGCCTGTTACTGAGCTCCTACCTGGATGGGTGATGGTTGTGGAGTTTGAGGGCACAGGCAGAACTGAGGGGTGGAAGGAAAATGGACGAGGTCGCAGGATTGGAAGTCAAACTCTGGCTTTGGCACGGACTCTATGAAGCTTGGGCAGGACACTCCAGGGCCTTGTCCTCCCCGTGTGGAGAGTTGGGGTGACAGAAGTTTACAAGCCCATCCTTCTTTGTTCTTTTACATCCTGATAGTCTTGAGAGGCTGCTGGTGTGCTTCTAGAATTAAACTCTCCTGAAGTCTGGAGCGGCGAGCTGGAGCCTAGATAGGGTTTGTTTTTTTAGACTCTTGACCATTGTCTCCCTGGTTCCTCCTCCTGGGTCAAGAAGTTCAGCTTGGGAACTTCTTGTGTGTAAAAGTGTGTGTGAGACGAGGCACGTGTCAGACAAGTGTCATGGCTTGAATCTTTGTGTCATTTGCTTTGAATGTGGAATGTCCTTGACAGGCTCCTGAGCTTGAATATTTGGTGTCCAGCTCATGGTAGTTTAGGAGGCTGTAGCAGCTGGAGCGGATGCAGCCTCACTAGAATCGAGTCACTAGAGGCGTGCCTCAAGATTTGCTAGTGACCCTACTTCCTGCTTCTCTCTGCTTCATGACTGCAGATACAGCCGTGACCCCTTGACCATGAGACAGAGCAAGCCCTTCCTACAGTTGCTTCTGGTCAGGCACTTGGTGCAAGAAGAAAGGTCACCTTCTGATGCATGTTGACATAATCCATGCAACGATATTAAGAAGTGCACCAGCCCTACCTCTGCCCCTCTATCCCTTCTGCTATGTGAGGAGGATACACACATTTGTCCTCTCTGGGGTTGGAGCAACAAGATGCTATCTTGGAGAGCAGAGGTCACCAGAATAGCCAGCAACTTGACTTTGTACTTCGCAGCCTCGAGCACTGTGAGAAATGAAACTTGTCACTTGGGAATGAGTTTTGTTATAGTCACAGATGGACGGAGAAATCAGGACTGCTCTTAAAGTTCTTGCACCGCAGCTGGGACATTTTTTTTTTATCACTGCTCAGTGATTAAAGGCAAGACAGAATGGTCACAGGGTTCTGTAGAGTGGTTGTGACTGGTCTAATACCATACCAGGAGGCACCCAGCCCCAAAGCCCCTTCGGAGAGTCGCCTTGAGGAAGGGTAGTGCCAGCAGTAGGTAAGGAGTGTCGAGCACACTTTGTCAGGAGTGAGCTAGCCTTGGCACCTGTATAATTGTGCATACGCCTCCTGGCAATTCTTCAAGATAAGTACTATTCTGCCCTTTAATCCATGACTGCTTTGAGGCCAAATACTTTGTTTTTGGTCACAAAGCAGCAAATATTGAAGGCAAGGTTCATTCAGGAACGTTCAACTCTCCCATCATGTGACCCCCCCCCCCCCCCCCACCCACACACTCCAGAGCCAGTTTGCGAGATCTAGTTTTAGTTTTAAAAGCCACTTGCAACTTGGGCTAGAAATGTACCTTAGTAAATAGTAGGTTGCTTGCTTACCGTGGGAGATTTTAAAACTTTGTGGCTAGCCATGGCTGTAGCCCAGGTACTCTTAAAGGCTGCGGAATCAGAAGGCACATTATGTTTGAAGTCAGCCTGGGTTTCACAGTAGATACTACAGGGGAAAAAAGGGAAGAAACGGTAAGGAAAAGAAATCGCTTCTCAGCCTTTTGGCTAAGATCAAGTGTAGGAGAAGAAAAAAGAAAAGAAAGGAAAGGAAAAGAAAAGAAAAAACTCTTGGTGTCAAGGTTTTAAAGCCAAGCACAGAATGCACTGAGATTTATTGCAACTTTTAGGGGAAGTGAGAGAGTCTCTGTCTAGAGTCAGTGGAGTAGCCTCCACTTCAGTCACTACAAGGCTATACTATGTTTGTAACGTCAATAGCATGGGTAAAACTGGCGAAGTGGGTGTGAATCAGACACAAGCCCTGGACAGACAAGGAATAACCCCTCTGCCTGACCAAAGTGAGGGTGGTGGAGTAAGGTTGTAGCTCTCACTCATTAGACACTTAATAGACTTTAAATATGTATGTTTTATATAATTTATAAGTTTACTTGAATAAAATTACTCATGTTGTACTACTGCAAACATAATGATTGTTGTTGTAGGTGAAAAGTAATAACCAAATTGTCTATATGTTAACTTACGAGTTATTCAGGGTCACCAATCTATGATGTTCTGGCAAGCAGAAGCCTTGTCATATGTCATTTGGGATGCAAAGGGCTATTTCTGAGCGCCGTGTAAGACGAACTCATGAATGTTCCATTTTTTTCCTTGGTGCAGTGGGACCCTATGGGGGCATTTCATCTGTTTTGAGGATGTAATTAAGAGTTCCCTTTAAGCTCATCGGAGTTCAAAGCTTGGCTTTAGCATCTTTTCTGTTTCATTTCTTACTTTTGGTTTCCAAGTAGTTAAATTAAGTTTGAAAAGTTAATGAACGAAATGCCTTGCAAAGTGCCTGCAATTCTGATTTGCACCACTAGATGGCTCTGTCCTCTTGTAGGCTTGGCATGTTAGGTAAATAGGCCACTACTGACCCAGACTACAGGTATAGACTGTTTCCTGAAGCCACCTGTGTGTTTGGTTGGCTCTTGCTATCACAAAAGTCACTCCTAGGAATGGAGTGTCTACACTGATACATAACTTGTTAGTCTTTTCTCAGAAATGGCTAATACATTTTTTTTTGTGGACACCTGTAAGTTCAGTTTCATATAATAAAATAGTTTCATATAATAAAATTCTAGATTTACACTTCTGTTTTCATTGAGAAAAAGCATCCATGTTATACTAAAGAGAAACATATTAAAAGTCATTATTCACCTAAGTGAGATTAGCAATGGGACTCTTTCTGTCTTGCATTTCCAACATTATGCAACTCACCTGCATTTGATTTTCATAATGTTATTTAGGACTTAGTTTCACATCAGCTACAGTGTTTATATCAAATATAGTTGATGTATATTTGAGCTTTTGTGGAAGGCCAAGATGCTGACACCACCTCCTATATGAAGGGAAAAAAGTAATGAGGTATATTCCAGCAATCTGCTATCTGTAATATATTTGAAAATTTTTATCTTTTAGTCATTATTCCCAATTCCTTAGCATCTATTTTTTTCCTATCAACACTGACATTTTTCTCTGGGAACATATCATATCAGGGCATAGTATACATAAAGAATATGCAGAAATGGCTTTTGGGAAAAATATTTTTATTGTCATAGTCTAAAAATTTGCAAGGGAACAAAAGCATACTAATCATAAGGGAAGTATAAGCATACAATTTCTCAAGACACTGACTCTTCATATATTATTAAATTATAGAAAATTTTAATTTATATAATTTAATTATGAAAAATATAAAAATAAAAAAGATAAAATATAAAATTATAAAACATTAAAATATAAAATACATAAATTTTTCAAAATGTTTTAAATGTAAGTTGCCTTCTTGGGGGGGATGGCAGACAGACAGGTTTCAGACTTGTAGCTATGCACTTAGTAGTTCATGCGGAAAAACATGAAGGCAAAATGGACTGTAATTGGTAGCAATGAGCCATGCTTTTCACAAGACTCACATGTGTCTTGGATACTCGTCTATCTCCAGTGACAGAACCAGGCTAGGGAAGGCTTACGGATGGTGAGCCCTTCACTTCCAACCCAGCCCCGTCCTGCCCTGGGAGTAATTGTGTGTGTGTGTGTGTGTGTGTGTGTGTGTGTGTGTGTGTGTGTGTGTGTACAGGCCTGTGAACACTTTCTTCAGGGAAGAAAGGCCAAGAAAAGAGGCCAACCTGTTTGTATTAATATCACCCATTTTGACAGAAGATTCTGGGATTCTAGGTGCCAAAAATTTGGTTTATAGTTGAGGGGAGGTGGTAGTATGGGTTTCTGTCCCTACGTATTCCTTGTCTTTTAGGGAAGCCTGTGGGAGATATCAAAGGAAGGGCTCATGGTGTCAGACAATGTAGGACCAGCTAGAACAACACCTGGTTTAAAAAGGCTCTCCGTAAGTATCTGTTAACTCTTACGTAAAATTGAGAAGTTGAAGCACAGCCTTAAGCCTTTTTGGTATGCTCTTTCATTTCTACAGGAGCTCCTCTGGGTGGTGGTGAGGAGATGGTTCAGTGCTTGAGACGCAAGGGTAAAGACCAGGATTCGCATCCCCCGAGTTTACATAAATGCCGGAGTAGGCATCCCAGCAAGATATTCCTCAGAACAAATAGGCTACCTAGATTAGTCCACCCATGAGCTCTGGGTTCAGTTGAAAGACTGTCTCAATAAATAGAGAGGATCAAGGATGACTCCTGACATCAGATCAGCTTCAGGCCTCCAGAGACAGGTGCATGCCCATGCCTAACACACACTTGCACATATATGTGCATGTGCACACATACACATATGCGAGAGAGATGGGGGAGGGAGAGAGGGAGGGAGAAAGGGAGAGATATAGACAAGAAAGGAGGAAGAGAAGGAAGAAAAGGAGAAGGAGGAAGAGGAAGAGAAGGGAGAGGAGGAGGAGGAGGGAGAGGAGGAGGAGGAAGGAGGAGGAGGGAGAGGAGGAGGAAGAGGAGAAAGAGGAGGAGAAAGAAGAGGAAGGGGGAGGAGGAGGAGAAAGAAGAGGTGGAGGAGGAGGAAGGAGAAGAGAAGGAAGAAGAGGAGGAAGAAGAGGAGGGGGAGGAGGACTGCATCAGGTAGGAAACACTACTTTCATTTTACTTGTGAGCTGCCGCTCAGAGGCTATAGACAAAGTACCTGGCTGCTCTGATCTGATTTTAAGGCCATAGGGGCCACAATCACTGCGTTAAATCCAGAAAATAGTGATGTACAGTATTTGTGCTTTTAATTTGATAAAGCAACTACTTTTCTCCTGGAGGATAAGAAAAGTTATTTTTAAAATAGCTTATAAAAAAAAGGACGGTACCTGTATCTATACATTCATATACAAACACAAATATGGATAATTTTTTGTTGTCTTAGTGTACTTACAGAGGTTTGTAAGCTTCTCTTAATCAGATTTTAGGATTGTGACTACATAACTGGGGACTACTTTCTCCAGGGCCTGGAACTGCTCCTTTAAATGTATTCATAAAGGAACATGGCTTTCCAATCCCCTAGTCTCTGTGGAAGGAACGGAACCCAACCTCAATTCCATACAATGAACAAATTCAGGTAAGTAGGCCCTATTGATGAGACTCCCTAATGCCCTTTCTTTCTTTTTCGGATTACATGTCCTCTATGGCATCAGTCTGCCTTGCTTGTCTCTACAACTCTGTCTTCTCTAGTTTTTGACACCTCTCAATTCATCTCCACTTCCTGAGCCCTAAGGAAAGACACATGAATCTGCTCCTTGTGAATGTTTTGTATCAGTGGGACCACACACATTTGGGAAGCTGATCAATAATTTGTGAAGTAGGTGGGATTTTAGATTTTCCACTTTGGGCTGTTAGAAGTAATGTTGGTATCTGTGGATACATTTTATAAGGACAAGCTTTCGGGTTCTATCTAGGAATAGCATTTCTGGCTCATGTAGTGGCTATGTTCATTTTGAGGCACTTCCAGACTGTATTTACAAATCAGTGGCATAATTTTACATCCCCACCAGGCATGTATGAAGCGTCTGATTCCAAGCCCTTGCCCATGACACTCACTGCTCCCTCTCTCTCTCAGCACAGCCATCCTATCGACGATTGTGAAGTATTTGTTTTCTAATCTTTTTTAATACAATAGAATCTTTTATTATGTTGTTATTCAAATCTAAGTAGGAAATATATCTATTGATCTCTAAGTGAAAATGCAGCATAGGAAGAATTAATTTGAGTTTTAAAGTTATCTTGTGTCTGATACCAGTGGCAAAGTCACTTGCTGATGTTCATGCTGAAGTATGGATGGATAATGCTGATAAATCTAATAAATCATATAATGGGCCTAAACAAGCTCCATGATAATCTCAATAGATGCAGAAAAGGCCTTCGGCAACATCCAGCATGCTTTCTCAGTGGTGAAGTGCCTTCCTAGGTTATAAGGGGGAGGAAAAAGATCACAATCTAGGCAGTTTGACTCCAGTCTTTTAAAGGCTATATTGCTGCCTCCAATAAATTTTGAATTATTATGTAGAAACAGAAGTTATTTTAAATGTAGTTGAAAAACAAAACCTGTGCATCATTTGTATTTGCAACATGCCAAGGCGTTTCTCTTAAGTTGAATACTGTTTGGTGTGTGTGCGTGCTAGGGAATAGAATCCAGGGCCCTGAAGCAATAATAAGTTAATCCCCTCTAAACTCCCTAGTGGGTTTGTGTGTGCTCCTTGCTACCTGACCCAATGTTGTGGATCCTCGAAAGAAGGACACACATACATAACCTTTAAATACCTTAAACAGCTCAATTGTTGCGCCATTCCCTAACTCCACATGGCTAACACACACACAACCTCTGCTATTCTTGAGTTAATAATTACTACATCAATATTTTATCCTGGGGCTGCTTTCCCCTAGGATCTACACGTTGGCAGCCTCTCCCTCCTTCACTTTCCTGCACTGTCAGTCTCCTACGCCCTCGTCATGCCAGAATCCCCTCTTCCTCCTCCCTTGATCCCTTCCTGGGAATCCTAAACATGCTGTCTCTATGTCTCTGCCCAGCCACTGGCCACTGGGTAACTTTATTGACCAGTCAAAAACCAACTGGGGACAAGCTTCCTTTAGTCCTACGTGCAGGACACTGCAAACAGGTTTTTGGGGTAACATAACTAGCATGAGAACACAAGCTGCTATAGGACCTAAAATATATTAGGCAAGAATTATGACACTTAGCTACATTCCTACCCAATGCTGGGATTTTCTTTTTTTTGCTTATATAATAAACAGACAAAGGATGCAATCAATATGCTTGTTAGATGAGAGTGATTTGATATTCTTTTAGCAAACAAGCTTCTTTGGGAGACAATAAAACTGTCTTTCTACTTATAATAACATTATTATATAGGTTCACTTGCAAGATCTCAGGCTCTCTGAGTGCCCAGCCAGCAGCCAGCAGCCAGATCGTTCTGTTTTGGAAGATGGTAGCTGCTGAAAACAGAAGGTTTGGGACAGTCGGCTACATAGCAGGCTATGGGCAGAGGCCTTTACTGTCTGTTTCTCACAAAGTAGTGCTGATTAGTTAGCATGAGCTCAGGCTCCCTGAGCCTTCGTGATCTGGGACCAGTGCTTCTCTCAACTGATAAAGTTAACTTCTCTTGTGATTCATCTTTCAACTGTTGAGTCAGACAGGAGTAAGGTTGAGTCTTAATCTTACCTTTATTGCTAATCAATACTTGTTTATTCATCATAGGATTGTGAAGTTGATAGGACTGGACCAATGATAGGTACTTAAAAATAGGTTAATTGGCCTAGAAAAGTCTATCCCATAAGGAAAAAGCAAAATAAGTACAACAAAATAAAAATCAAAACAAACAAAACTTCTCAAAAATGTCCTTTGATAGTGTGAACATGTGATTCACATCACATTTTGAGGCTGGCACATGTCAAAAGTTTCTAGTATCTTTGAAAAAAGGTTTACTTATTTTATGTATATGAGTACTCTATCTGCATGTGCACCTGCATACCAGAAGAGGGCATCAGATCATATTATAGATGGCTTCGAGTCACCATGTGGCTGCTGGGAATCAAACTCAGGACCTCTGGAACAGACAGTGCTATTAACCTCTGAACCACCTCTCCAACCCTGGTTCTAGGATTTGTATGAGAAAACACCACATATAGGACTGCGGCAAACCACCATACACACGTGGCTTACAGTTTCATGTATGTGTCACCATGAGGATATCAGACGTGAGGGCAAGACAGTTCTTTCTTGTGTTGACAAAGATTCCACTCAGCTCTAAAACCCTGTAAAATGTCCTTTCCCCTTTATCACTTTGCAGGGAATCCAAGCCAACACCCACATTTAACTTGTGATGTAGTATGTGCTACCTTTGTGAACTCAAGGAATCCAAGAAAGGCTGCTCTCCACTGTCTCCCACTGGCCTTTAAACAGGGCCCTGAACAAAGCAGGTGAAATCGGGACATCACCTTTTCTTTTGCACCCTGGAGGCACCGTACTAGAACTGAGAGAGCAGAGAGGCTGAGAGAACAAAACACTTGTGATTGTGATGGGCACCCAGTAAGCAGCAGGCCGACTGAATGTTCTTTCTTTTATTTCTTTTTATTTCCAACTTAGGTGGGTGATGGGGGGATGGCAGTAGGAACTCAAACCCCAGGAGCTAGTGGGACGAGGGTATGCTCCGCCCTGGAGCCAGGGCAGGTGGGGCCCACAGAACCCTTCCTTCTGATACACCCATTTTGTTTCTGTTCTTTGCTAACTCTGGTACTCGATGATAAACTGGTAAGACCAAGTATTGTACAGAAAATTCAAAACAACAAATGTATTATCTTTTCAAATGTGTGTTATGTCAAAAGAGAATATTTTTAAAGTACTCAGAATATTTAGAGAACATAGAGAGAGGTAAGTTCCCTAAAGACTGCTTTTGATATCTTAAAAGATGAATATTCATGAGACCCCCCCCAGAAAAAAACCCAAAAGAAAAAAATTCTATCACACTCCCGACTACCTCTGAAAAAAGCAAAATGAACACTGTAACATTATCTCTAACACTCTCATGTTAAAGAGGAAGCGAAGTGAGGGGTTCAGGACTGGGAAAGTTGAGTGGTGCAGCATTTGCTGTAACAAACCTGGCAGCAACCCCAGAACCAATCAGCGACTGCGACATGGGTGCTTGTAAGACACTCAGCCCGAACGGTGCAGAGCTCACGCCAGGCTTGATCTTACACAGGTGCACATTAGTAACGCAAGGAAGGGAGCGGCTACTTTAGAG
The DNA here is from genome assembly GCA_019843815.1 of Montemys delectorum. Classification (NCBI taxonomy): domain Eukaryota; kingdom Metazoa; phylum Chordata; class Mammalia; order Rodentia; family Muridae; genus Montemys; species Montemys delectorum. The sequence continues at coordinate 8,953 of JADRCD010176833.1, forward strand.
TCGAGGGATGTGGGAGGGGCCGGAGGGAGCAAAGAGAAAGGAGATCAGTGAAATATTTAAATTGTAATGCATTTTAAAAATTAAACCACTAAATAAATGAATCACTAACCCAGGAAATTAGGGAAGCGTAACAAACATATTTTAGTACGAATAACTAAAAAGAAAACTACGTCACAGAATATACACACACAGCATAGCATACAAAATGGGACAGGCCAACTTTCTAATGTCTACCCCTCCAAAGGTGGGATTTTATGTGGCTCAGGTTGACTCACACTTCAGAGCTCCAGGGTAGCAGTGACTATAGGCAGGAGCATGACCCAGAGGAAGGAATTTATTCAGGAATGCGAGTATGGCTTAAAGTTGCAGAACACTAGGAGAGGAATTGGATGTGCTTCCTCCATGGCTGTCCAAAAGGCATGTGATAAAGTTCAGCATGTGTTCTTCAAAACTGGTTTAAAATCAGGCTCAACTGGCCACTTTTTCTATAGGGTCAGCTTTCTCTAAACCAAGTTCAGGATACACCCGGCATTTAATGTTATTTTAGAGGTATTAGACCATTCAGTTAAAGCACAGAGCTGTGTAAACTGGGACAAAAATTGCTTAGATGAAATGATTAAAATGATTCTGTAGCTGAAATATAGGTGCTTTCTCTCTCTCTCTCTCTCTCCTAACTGAATTACCAATATGAACTGTGAGTAAATGAAGACCAGTGGCTGGTACAAGATTGCCCTAACAGATCAGTGGCTATTTGTATATGACTAGGTTAAAAGTAGAGATGGAAAGACCATCATTGATAATGGTAACGAAATGGCAAAATTTGTTAAGAATTCCTAACAATGTTACTGTAAAGTAAAACCAAGTACATCAGAGTGACTTAACACAAAGACTTAAATAAAGGGCTGAGATGGCACTGATTTAATTAAACAATTTAACACAACCATCTTCAATTTGAGTTAATTATAAACTAAAATTGTCTAGGGAAAAAGTTAAAAAGAAACCAGTGAAAATAAGCAAAGACAACTGAACAAAGTCTCAAACTTTAAAAACTTTTTTCTTTTAAAGAAACTAAAACAGATAGGTACTGAATGCATAGCAGATAATATTTCTGGAGAGATGTACAAGAGACCAGTACTGGTATGTATCTCTTTAAACAGAACTAAATGATGGGTGTCAGGATGAGAGACGAAATATTTACTGACTGAAGCTGGAAGGTAAGTCAATTAAAAACTAATTAAAACATTTGCCAGCAGCATGGATGAGGCTTGAGCCCCAGAACCAACACAAAGCAAGCAAGCAAGCACCCTCAAACAAAGCCCGAAGCACAAAGGAAGCCAGGAAACCAAATCCCAAACTAAAGCCACTAGAGGCACTATTAGGACCAAAAAGGCTAATCTGATATTTGAATTCTTTTATCACCAGACTGGACGAGATTTATCACTTCTGAGGCAGCTTTCTAAAACAGGAAAGGATGCTTGCACCCTTGGGGCGTCTGGCTGGAGTACTGGTGTGAGCCACTGCTCAGTACAGTAGCCATGGTGACTACTGTCTTCCACTGCTTCTGCTGTATTACATTTGGCCTGACTCTGTATATGAACTGAAGTTCAACAAAAAATAAAGAACAACTTTGATTTAAAAAGTACCTCAAGGCAATAAAAAAAATTATTTTAATTTTTGATACATATTAAAACACTTTAGTCAGGTCTTCCTGACAGCATAACAGGACAGATACACAAGACCTCAAACATGCTGTAAAATGACATTCAGCAAAATATTCAAAATGTAATAAATAGCAATATCACACACAAACACATTTTCATACCCAATCATTAAGCTGCTAAAACAGACAGCTAAGGAATAAATAAACAAGAATTAACAATTAAAGAAAAATAAACGGGGTTTGTAGCTCTCTCTACTTAAAGGGGGGCAACCTGAACAATTTAATTTGTTTTTCTTCAAGATTATAGCACTGACCCCCTTCCCCAAGAATAAAATATCCTGGAAAAAAAATCACTCTTACAATAATGCAGTTTTTAAATATGACAAATGAATATGAAATCAGCAAAGCAATTTCAAGTTGTAATAAAAATGGTCCCCCACCCCCAAAGCTATGGAAATATAGAGTCACTGTGGTAGCAATGACAGTACCTGCTGTGACAGTGCCTGTGCGCTAAACTCATCTGAGACCTTGACAGGACTGTAGTGCAAATCCCTAGGGTCCAACTCAGGCAAACCCCCCTGTTAGAGAAAGACATTCCCCCATGGAGCTGAGCATGTACAATTTCTGTACGTATTTTATAAAGTTCAAAATGTAATGCATAGTAGAGTATCTTCATCCGCTTACTTCTGTCTCTAAATTGAGATGAAAACAGAAACGTGTTGGGATTTCACCATTTGGTGTGAACCATACCAGAGTAGTAAAGTCAGCATTAGAAAATCTATAAAAGAGTTTTGTTTCCCGACAGCAATTTTCTCTAACGCTATGTAACTTTTACATCACTATGTATTGAAAGAGAGAGGAGATTCTTTTCCTGTGACAGGTCCATATGATGAAATCTACTAGCAGACAATGTTATGCAAACAAAGAGGTGATTCTAAGCATCTGTCTCCTTTTTGTACATTAACAACCTCAACATCTAGTGTAATAAATTACATGATGGCAAAGAGCATCAAAGAGTCAATGAAAAGAAGGTACTGTTTTATACAAACCAACCTTTTAACATAAGATAGATAAAATGACAGTTACATGAACTAAAGCAGCCATATTTCTACTATTAACTGAAGTACCAGGATTTAAAAAAACAAAAACAAAAACAAGTATAAGCAAATGGAAGAACATGACTGAAGAATACAAATACATAATGCATTTTTAGCTGCTAAAACAGCAAACTCTAGCTCCTAGAGTTACACATTGTTAAATTTAACCATGCAGGCTAACACATAATAAGAAATCACCCTGCATCTTTTCATTTTAAACTAAAACTAGTTTAATTGTAAAGTTACAAAACAATGAGTGGATATTGCTCCAGCTTGCATACAGTCTCTGGTGGTTCTGTCCTAACACAGCAGCAAAGCCTCGTCATCACTCGTTTCCGTTTTTGCTGTCGCCTCTAAGCAAGTGTCTGGTATCTGGGCGGTGTGCACAATGCCACAGCGCTCGCAGGGGCCGTCCCGGTTACCCGTTCTCACTCCAGGGTTTCCTGCATTGTGTGGCTGTCTAAACCCTTGTACTTGGTCTGAGGCAAGATCGAGAAGAGGTCTCGAGCAGTCACTGGCATCAATGTCCGAAGCTCCGTCAGAAACTGGAATGAGCATTTCGACGTCATCGTCGTCCTCTCGTCCACTCACCCCGGTGTCTAGCTGTCTCAAAGGACTCCGGTGCTGGTTTGTGGAGCTCGAGCGACCTAATGTAAAGCGAACCCAGCGCAGGCCCTGAGTCATACGACTTAAAGCACTTGTGAGCTGGTGACGTGCTGGGCTCACACTCGGGGCTTCCACACTTGACACTTCCCTTCCATCTGCGTGGCCAGCTCGGGTGCTCTGGGCCGAGGAATTCCCACCTGTTCCCACTGTGGCCTCCACCGCGGCTGTGGGAGCGACCTTCTGCGGCAAAGGCGCTGCAACCCCGCCCGACGCTCCCGCTGTATCCCTTCGCTCATTCTCTGTGTCTGTGTCATCGGACTCCACGGAAAACAAGCTTGTGTGAGGGTGACTCCTTTCAGTTTCTCTGTTGTTGCTCTGGCTAGGGACAACCTCATCTCCATCTCCTGAGACCAAAGCCAATGACCCTGAATGACGTGATCTGGCAAAATTAAAAATACGATTCCAAATGTTGCTAGATCTGCCTGTCATAGGAAGCCTGATTGAAGTAAATCCCAGCTGAGACCGGACAGCTAGCCTCAGGTTTTCTAAAACAGAAGCCTGTAAAAGAAAGAAAGAAAAGAAAAGAAAAGGAAGACAGTCAATAATGAGGTATTAAGATGAAATACATTCTTTGACTCACTGTTACTAGGGACAGGGATGAGCTAAATTTAAATTCTCTTACCTCTACAGGTCCACTCATAGAGAATGTAATCTGTAACTTAAATCTTAACTTTATAATGACAGTTTTTCAATTACAGCAATAATAAGCCTCAATAATAATCCAATCCTACAACTGTACCAAGTCTGGAAAATGGGTACACTGACAAATTTCTACCATACTTCACTAAGTGACTTGTTTAGGATTATGCTCCTTTATCCTCTTAAAAAAATACAGTTAGACTTGAGTCACAAGGCTGAACTGTCCTGCCAATGTGGGAATTCCAATTTATAGAGCTTGTTTCTAAGAACTGAGTGATGAATCATGGGGATTCAGTTTACTGTTTCAAAGAAAGGCCTGAACATTAATACAGACTAGAAATCAAAAGTATACATTTGGATACCTTCGCAAGTTTTAAGAAATAAACTTTTTTTTTTTGCAGTTTAGAATTAAATATAAACCATATTAGTCTTTAAAAACTGATAATTTAAAAATTTACAGACTTTAAAGATATGGAATGCTTCACAACTTAATTAGCACACAATGAAAGTATCTCACTCAACTAAAAGAAACCTAGGGGCCAGGGAGATGGCTCAGTAGGTGGAGGCTCAGAGGTGCCGCCTGCCTTAAAGCCTGACCACCTGAGCTTGATACCTGGAGCCCACAAGGACGACAGAGAAAACAAACTCTTTGCAAGTTATCCTCTGACCTCCACTGGATGGCACCATAGCATGCAGCCTCTTCCAAACCCAATGATGAACAGGTTAATTAAAAGATAAATCATTTTGTCTAGATCAAAGTGTTAGATGAGTTTTAAATAGTCTTCACGCGCCACCTAGTGGTTGTAGACTTAGGGCAAACTAGCTTTAATGAACCTCACACTGAGCACTTAAAACTCAGCAAAGGTTGGTGCTGCATTCCTTCAAATAGAATAGAGTTTCCCTGCTAAGGCCCAGCTGCTCGAAGGAGCAAATGGGAAGTGAACAGGCAAGAACACTAGCTGATGCTCTTCACCTGTGTGTCATGTGCATACAGTCGTGCCTGTACGGCCTGAAAACAATTCAGCACACACTTAGGGCTATCACTGCAGGAGTATCTTCTAGCCAGCTGTAGTAAAATACACATCAGCAGTAAGAGACCTGGCTGTCAGCACACACGGACTTCCAGTACAAATGTGAAAGCTTTTTTTCTTTCGCCAATTAAGAAGACTCTAAGTACAAAATTAAAAACAAATAGTAGTTGAGGTCTAGAATGAACATCTTTGCAGACCTACTCCTGAGGACTGAGCATTCAAACCACAGTGAAGTGAGCCCAAGCTCTGACACACTTTCTATGGACTGTCATTATAGTCTGTCACAAGCAGCAACAAATTCCACTTAGCTAAAAGCCTGTTAACTCAAAAGTTGCAAGTGTAACATTAGATTCTGTAGGAAATGTCACAGAAGTTTGGTGGATAATTGTCTGTGGTTTCATCTGTGAAGTAGTAATAACTGACCAGAAAGCATTTCTAATTTGTACGAGAAGCAAATTACAAAATTATTTTCTCTTAAAAACTTATGGAAAGTTGATAATTTGTTATCAGAAATTACAAATGTGAGAATTTGGCCTCATTAAACAAAGTTCAACAACTTATGTTATTTAAAATGTTGTTTAAATGGAATTCTTGATACTTTCTAACTCTAGAGAATGGAGTAGTATGGAATAGACTTCAAATTACCTTGGCTTTTGGAACAGGATCTCCATACACCTGGAGTGTCATGGCTGACAGAAAAGCTGTCTCCACTGGGAGACTGGCAGGCAGCTACAACACTGTGTAGGGTGGGGCTCTGGTGATTCATGGTAAGGGGACAGTTTAGGGAGGGCTACATACGTACACTAGCCAGATATAACTGATCACACCTGTGAGAGTCTGGATGTGGCTTGGGTGAGCATCCTTGGTTGGGAACAGCTGTGGGATGTTATCTCACAGGTGTCAACAGCCATGCAGAACTCACATCAGATGTAAACTCTGCCCCACGAGCCTCTTCCCTCAGTGGTTTTTAATTCATATCCTCTCATAATAATAGAGTACAGCCACGGGCAAACAGCTCCAAGTGAGCCCTTCAAATTCTTTTAGTGAGCTAGAAAACCAGAGGGAGCTGGAGAAGCCAGCTTGCAAATGGTCCTAGCAGTGAGCAGTCACATGATTTGTGCTCCTGCTAGCTTCCCAGAGCACAGTGGGAAGGAGGTGAAGGTAGCCAATGGAGGCAACCATGGTCTGTCACCTACCTTCAAAGAAGCTGACGGTGGCAGTGCCAACGATAAAAACTATAATCTAGTTTTTTCCTATTTTTGTACCTAACAATTTGACCAGTATAAATTCTGAATATATCTGAAAAAATGTTCAATACCTATAAATTCTCACTGGGGATTTGAAAAAAAAAAACTCAACTAAGGTGACATGTGCCAGAAGAGAAAGGGTGTTCAAGTTTTAAAGAGTTAAGGCACTAAAAAACTACCAATTTTTCTTAGTTCTAATTCTGAGAGTCATTTTTATAAATGTTTGTGAATATATTTAAAATTTAAATGCATACAAATGCCTGGACTAAAATAAGCTGTGGTACATTTTTATAGTTTGAGACGTTTTAGAACTCCTGAGAACCCTGAAGAACCACTGAGTATGAGCTACAACCAAAGAAAACGGACCAAATTCTCAAACACTAAAACCTAGCTTCAAGTTCTCCCTTAAACTAGGGGCAAATATTAACTCCTCTTCAATTACTTTTACTTAAACTGGTTAATCTGCCATAAGTAACATGTTTAGTACATAATTTTACCATTCATTCTTAAATCTCTAAGTGTTCAATTCAATCAGAAAACTGGCCAAAGGTTTGAAATTTCAGTACACCTGTTTACTTATCCCCAGAAGGAAAATGTCTCAGAATGACAGTCTTATAATCATAAAAATTAGAATTTTATAGATTCTGTGACATGTAATACAATTTATAAATTCAATTGTCCATATATTTAATATTTGCTTGATTGTGAAAATTCCTAAAGTTAAGACTCTCTGCTTTACTACTTGTAGATTTTTAAAAGACGATGAAACAGGTGAGAGTTCACATTATACCTGATTAGGTGAACAGACAGGAAAATCTTCTACCGGAGGGATTAGGCCCTGAGCGATCAACTGTCCATACGAGGGAGGGGCCTCTCTTCGTAGAAGTTCTGCTTCCACCCGTGACAACTGGGTCTCAAATGATCTTGGAGTAATCAGAAGACAAGGTTCAGAAGAAGGCAAGCAGCAATGTGCCGCTCATCAGTACCGAGGCAAGAATCTCTCAACTCGCTACCTCCACTGAGCCACTTCTACACTGGGAATGCAAGGCTGATGTGAGCAGTATGTCCAGAGGTGCTTTATGCCAGCAAGAGTCTAGATTATTATATTTTAATAGACAGAAATGTCTGCCAAAGGAATTATCTGTACACGATAAATTAACAGGCTTTAAAACCCCTAACTCCTACATTCCAGGAGATAATTGGTGAAAGGTCTCAGCAGACACTTTTGTCCATCAAGTCCAACACAGGTGGACTGAAATGATGTCATCAGAGACCCAACTCTCCAATGGTAAAGTTCCCTAGCCATTTATATTTGCTCAGAGAAAAGATGCACAGTGGCTCTTGTGGTCCCATGCATCTGTGTACCATCTGTGTTCTCTAGCTGTTCAGCATGGTCTTTGTTAACTGTTAGGACTGAAGGCAGCTGTCCCCACAATGCCCTCTAGGGAGATGCTCCTGCCATTAACATCTCTCAATTTATCTTATGCCACACTGGAAGCTGCTCTCCCTGAACTGAGCATAGCCAGGCCGAGCTCCACCGCCATGTGCTATCAGTCTCTCATATGTTTCCAAGGTTCCAGACCAAATGAATTATGTATGTATTCTTGGAGCAATGCTGGGCATTCTTCTACATATTCCCCAGAGAAGGCTCCTCCAGGATCTCTTCTCTACACCCTACTCACACATTTCAAATGGCAACTCCTGGAATAAGGACTGTCACATGCCCCATCATGAGGACATCTATGCCATTTTGTCTTGGAGACTTTAGATCATTTACTGTGCTCAGCTTACCCACCCACCAAGTCTCTCCTCATCATGAGCCTGGTTGTGAAACTGGCTCATTCATTTCCTTCTCACTTGTAGAATGCTATAAACATTGGACTCTCAGATATGTAGGATCACTGAATATTTATGAAAACAAGATAAAACTGTAACTGAGAATAACAGCTTGCAGTAAGCTAGTAAATATAACACTGACTTTTCTCACCTGGTAAAGCTAAATAATACTTTGTACTATGTATATCTTTGACCGTTGGGCTTTCCATCCTAATTGTATGTATTCTAAATTTATTTATCTCTAAGTCACATCAAAAGGAATAATGGCAAACATCTGGGGCACACTTTGATATCTTTCCTGTTTTTGTGTGTGCATATGTGCATGAATGTGTGTTCCTGTGTGCATTTGACCTTGGGTGTCAATCTTCAGTAACCATCCACCTTTTACTGAGACCTGGAGATTTCCAATTAGGTTAGACTGGCTGGCCGGCAAACCGCAGGGATCCTCATGTCTCTACTAGCATTGGAGTTAATGTGTATTCACTAGCATGTTTAACTGAGTGTGGGTACTCATGCTTGTGTGGCAAGTACTTCACCAACTAAGCTGCCCCCTTACCCAGTCCCTGGGCCACAACATTTACTGCAGAAATTGTAAACTATAGTCTGTCTTGATACTGACCTCCGTTCAAACATTCTCAGAGAATAAAGCTTGCAAGTGCACCCCAACGCAATGACGAGCAGCAGGCCACAGATGAGGCTCCCGATGACAGCTGCAGTTATGACTCTGGTGGGCACGATGACCGGGCAGTTCTCCTCATCACTGCCATCACCACAGTCATCCTGGGAATCACACACCCAGCTTTCAAACACACAGCGGTTGTTCTTACAGTGGAAATTCCCCGGCTGGCAAAAGAAGCAGTTTTTTTCATCAGAGCCATTTGGACAATGGTTTTGGTAGTTGCAGCGATCAGAACGAGGGTAGCAGACGCCATTCCGAGAACATGGAAACTCTTCCTTTTGGCACATGGTACAATTGATTTCATCCCTTCCGTTTGGGCAATGCCAGTACCCGTCACAGCGCTGCTGCTCTGTGTAACACCCCCAGTTGCCCCCACAGGGTATTTCCCACGGCAAACAGAAGCCATCAACTTGGTAAGTAGCATTGAACCCTCTTGCGGCGTTCACTTTGTCAGCACAGAAATGTACTCTTATCTGTCCAGAGGAAGAAACGACTGTCAGAGGAGCATGAGAATCAAAAGCAGTTAGCACACGCAAAAGCTTGCGAGGATTCTCCTCCAGTCCGTCATATATTTTGACATAATCACCATATCCAGTGCCATCGAGTTTAAAGTCAGTGAACCGTAAGATGACTTTCCGATGATCGCCAGTGTCTATCAGCCAGGTGCAGTTACTTCCAGGAGGATAAAAGTCGGGATAGTTGGGAGAATTGAAGGTGCCATAGAAGTATTTTAACCACTGCCCACATGTTGGCATGTCACAGTCGATCTCGTCTCCTAGGTCCAGGCAGTCAATGTTCCCGTCGCACTTTAAGGACTCAGGGAGACATGTGTAAACTTTGGTGAAGCGAGACAGACACTGGAACTGGTTGTAGGCGCAGGGTTGGAAAGCAGCCACTGTTGGGGGGCGAACGTCACTGGCACAGACCTCCTCATCAGAGCCATCCCCACACTCGTCCATGCTGTTGCACTTCCAGGCTTCTGGGATACACTTTCCATTACCACAACGGAACTGATCACAGGCACAGTTTGGCTCCTCAGGCTTCCCTGGAGAATGTGGCAAGGAAAGAACACAAGTAAAGTACATACACACTTGAAGAGACAGTGCGCATCTTTATAATGGTGATGACTGAGCTCCAGTGATATGGCTCTTAGAAACCATGTTAAGAGTATGTTCAATTCTAGTGGGAGACTAGCACTGGCACTGCATATCAACAATCCCATTTATTAAATGTTTGTTCCTGTCCCACAAAGTTCCTTGCACTTTAACCTAATACAGAAAGGTCAATTCTATTTGGTAGAGAGCTATTTCACTGCAGAACATTTAGTGAAATGATTTAAGACACATGAGCCAAAGGACACTGCCTAAAGAACGTAGCTCTTTACAAATTAGAACATGAGAGATGTTTAAAGAAGACAGTCACTCAAGTAACTGCTTTTCAGTATTTTTCTTATTCTCCTATTCACTGTGATGTGTTTACAACTTAGGTTTGCTTTTGATAAACTGTCATCTTAACTTTAAATTGCTTACGGTTCATGTAGCCAGGATCAAAAACTTCCACATGTGCATGACTTGGTCATGTTTGGAAATGGTTTAAGGAAAGCAAAAATTTAAAAGTCTGATATTATAGACTATGCTGTTGGGGTGGGTTCAATCCTTTGTTTAAGGTGTAATGAAAACAGTAATTCATATACCAAAACCTATGTTATGATGTCATGTTTGAGATATGGGCAAATATATTTAAGATGTTTTAAAAAACAGACCTTAGTTCATGAAATTAATAATTTTATGATAGTTATACAAAACATCACACTGGAATCTCCAATGTGAAGGCATCTGACTCTAGCTTTTAATCTCCACTCTCAGCTACCTTAGGGCTGCTCATGTCTAACTGGACACTGTTCAGAAAATCAACTACAAAGTGACTGAGTGGGTAATACCACAAAATAGGGTGCAGCATCTTCTTTTTAAAAACACACCTGAGAAATACGCCAACCTGAAGCCTTTCCTGGACACGCTGTCATCCGAGTGGAACCGGATCCAAACGTGGTCTTGGGAAGAGATATATGGTGGTGGAATTGTGGACCCACAAGCTCTGTAACTTTCAATATTCTTGTATGTTTCTATTGTCAGCCAGTCCAAAGTGCATCTTCTGGACCCCTGGATATCAAAATCCTGAAAACTATAACAAGAGAAAGTAGGAAGAGACTTTAAAAACAATTGACAAGAATGTCCATAAAGATGCAATGTAACTGAAGACAAAACTCCAAGTGCCTGCTTCTTCTGCGCTAGCAGCAGCCACACCACAGCAACACACACCTGCTTCTACATTCCTCACGCTTGCATCGCCCTACGCTGCCAGAATAGTCTCTCTTCATAAGGTAAGACCAGATTCCAAAACCAAGCTGACAGCACATATTCCTTTTGTTTACATATTTAAGAAAATATATTTCTAATCTCAATCATCCTACATTTCTTCATGCTTGAGCCAGAAATTCAAGAATGGAGAAGAGGTTCGTCTTTCTTTTCTGTTAGACTTGTCACCTACTTCCTTAGAGCAGCTTCAGCTAACATTTTCTGGACAGCAAATCAGAACAATGGGGGTGAGGGGGCGGAAGGGGGATGAGGGGGTGGGAGGGGGTGAGGGAGTGAACGGGGGGGTGAGGGGTAGAGGGGGCAGGGGGGCAAGCAAAAGAAGAACATCTGTATGAGAAGTCCCTGAGTTTGAGAACACTTTCAGATAAATCACTTTATAGTTGAGCATTATCATGTAGTTCCTAAAACACGGGTACAAATAAATGACAGAAAATCAAACAAGAACATGAAAGCAGCCATTGCTTATAGAAATGAGAAATTCAATTTTGCTGTCAACATCTGAATATGGCTCACTATCAAATGAAAATCTGACTTTTATCTCTTTGCCTCTGATTTAATGAAGTGATAAGGAAATTAACTGGAAGGATTATGTCAAGCTGTTTTCTCTTTCAATACTCCGAGCAACTCCAACTCAGGCTATTTGTCTCTGGCTTTCCATTATTACGTATGGAGCTTTCAGAGATCTCTAGACACAGGCATCTCTCTCACACACGAGGAGTCAGATTTTTCATAGTACATTTAAGTTTTTAACAGTCTAAAAATACTACTTACATGGAAAAGTTATTAAACTGTGATTTGTCTTAGTCAACATGCCAGTAAGCCTATATTACTATATTATAAATATTCAAATATATCCACCAGCTACATTTAAATGCAATTATATTTTGTGGCGCTATTCACTTTTATAAAATTAAGAAACATTCTGGTAATTGGTTCACATGTTTTATTAGACTACCAAGTACTGAGTGGACAAGAAAGGTCATGAAGAAACCCCTGATGTCTGAGGAAGTTCCTGTTACAGGCTGGCTTCGTTCAGTTCATCTTATCTCAGCATTTACTTCTCTCACACAGTCTGGAGTTTGGGGAGTGAGCTTATACTGGGGAAGGTTCTTAGGATGGATTTCCTTCTTCCTCCCCATCTCCTTGTGTTCCCTCTCCAGGTTTCTACAACTACAACTAGTCTTGCATAGTGGTTCACACAACTGCACATCCTGCCATGGGGCCAGCTTGTTGCCAACTTGTTCATATTGTTAGGAGGCATTTTTTTCTCCCCATGTTTCTTAGGCAAGCAGGCAGACCCTAGTCCTTGGCTTTGACTCCATATCCTGAGGGAGAAGGATGAAGTGGTTTATGTCTCCAGTTCTAGAGTCTATGCAGGGGGTTCTCACTGTATATTCTAGGGTCTTCTACCCTACTTCAATTTAGGCCACTCAAAGACACGTTTCTTAAGGACGCTGAGGCAGGAAGATCATGAACTCAAGATCACTGGCTACATATCCAGGTCTGGTCCTTAAAATATTAAACAGACAAATAAAAACTAGCATACTTCCATATTCCTATATATTTCATGTTATTAAGGATTTTAATTTTATCTTAAAATTTAAAGGTGAATGCTCATGTTATCCTTACTTAAATAGATATTTTAAAGCACCTACCTAGAAGCGATATACTTTTTGTTTTATTTATTAAAAAGTAAATCAATACGAAGTTTCCTATCATGAGCTCATTTGAACATCTGAATGTGTTATATATGATCATGCATAGATAGGACTCTTTGAATAACTTAAAACCACATTTCAACAATTGCACATGAAATGCTTGTCTCTATGTATACCCATCTGTAATTTTTCTAGAAAAAATGGCTATTGTCACAATAAAGACTTTATTACTAAAGTCACCATTTATTTGTGTAAATCTAAATTCATTAACTCCTTCCCAAATCTGGAAAAACCCCTGTAAGTGTGGGGCTCACTTCCAGCTTTGTTCTGCATTTCAACAGTACCCTTTATTTTCCATGTATTTTGCTTTGTGAAATCTCCACAATACAGCACACATTGACATTCTCATGGCAGTATTCCACAACACTCTGTGCTGCAAGAATCTCCAAGTTTCATATGAGTGGGCTGGTAAGCTACAATTTCTAAAATGATTTATTTTTTATATTATGCATATGTGGTGTGTGTGTGTGTGTGTGTGTGTGTGTGTGTGTGTGTGTTTTGTCTGGATGTATTTAAGTACACATGTGTACAGTGCCCTAGAGGCTAAGATGATGTCAGAGCACCTAGAACAGACCACACAGACAGTTGGGATTCTCCATGGGAGCAGGGGCTGGCAACAGAGCTCTGCTCTTCTGTACGACCAGCAAGTATTGAGCCCCTGAGATACAATTTGAACTTTTAGGATCAGACACAAATTCCTATTAATTCTAGTTTTATAGTAACAGCTCCATATTTGGTAAAAATATTATTCTATCAGAATATTCATGCTTAGTCATATTACAAATCACAGAAAGCAGCCAAGCAGTCAGACTCCAGCTCTGGTGGTGTCTGCACACATACATGCTGTCAATCTGGCGAGACACTCACATTCGTCACCTACAGCTGTGGCTTCCAGCTTCCACAGAAGAGACGTGGGAAGGGAGATGGTTATTTGTCAAGGGACTCCTCTCATTACATGGAAATACACAAAAAGTAAACTAAGTTACATACTTTATTTTAAAAATGTATTAGGGATTTGAGGCACTATCCCCCAGAGCGTCATGTGAATCTAAAGCTTAGATCCCACCCCTAACCACTCAGAGGCTAAAGCTTAGCTCCCACCCTAACCACTCAGAGGGAATGCATCTTCCTCTGCTTCACTGCCCACTGCACTCCTTTGCTGAAGCATATTATTTTCCCCTAACAGTCTTGACATGACTGTAAGAAAGCACGAGCTGGTTACTAAATAACTACTTTTTAATCCTACTCTCACAGTATTTTTCTCTATAAAATTATACATGTTAAAATTTAACCTTTTTATACAGCATTTATATTAGAATCTGAAGCTGATGGTGAGTTTTCATAGAAATGCCATATATGGAGGCTGTAGAAGTGGCTCGTGGGTTAAGAGCGCATGTGTATGCACATGGTCCTGTGGGTACATGTACACAGACATGTATGTGTGGCCAGAGGTCACATCAGCTGATTCTTATTCCTCAGACTCCACTAACCAATGTTTTCTGAGAGTCTCTAGCTGGACTGGAATTTGTCAAATGGGAGGTTTGGCTGCTCAAACTTGGGTTTTCATGCTAGTGTGACACTTATGTAACTGAATAGCCTCCCCAGCCTTCACTTTATATTCTTAAACAATGCTATGTTGCTTCAAAATTATAAAAAGAGGGCAGAGGAGAAGAGTCCGTGAACAGTGCTTACTATGCACACATGAGGCCCTGACTTGGATGACTAGAACCCATGTGGCATGGTGGCACATGTTTGTAAGCCTAGTGCTTAGAGGGATCAGGGGTACAGGCTCATGCTCAAAGCTCACTGGCCACTAGTATAGCTAAAAGACAGCTCCACATTCAGTAAGAGACCCTTCTCAAAAGGAAAGGTACAGAGTAATAGAGGATTGCACACCAACGTGCAGACACGGTAAACACCCTGCACATGCTAACATGAACCTCCAGCCTCCGTGTGCAGACAGGGTGAACACTCTACACATGCTAACATGAACCTCCAGCCTCCATGTGCAGACAGGGTGAACACCCGACACATGCTAACATGAACCTCTAGCCTTCATGTGCAGACAGGGTGAACACCTGACATATGCAATCGTACAGCAAAGAAAAACAAAACATCTCAAGATATGCTTAACAGCATGGTTAAAGTTTTATGAGCACACATCCCTGCAATCCTATTTTAACTCCCTTTAGCTAGAGGAGTTAACTAATGAGATTTAGGTTATGGAATGGGTCTTTGAGTTGAGTAGTGAGTTTTGTTTGTCTATACGTTGGTAAAGACTACTCTTGATCCTCATATAAGCTACTTAGCAAAGTATACTTTTGTTAAAAAGTAGTTGCAATGTCTGCATGTAGTGATGTCCTCTTAATGTGTGGAAAGAACACTGATTAGATCATTACTTACTTTGTAAATGGTACTGCTAGCCATAACTTATTTATGGTCTGCAAAACATTTCACATTGCTGTACCTATAGAAATTATATTTATATTTCTAAAAAAAGAATAATAATATGAAAGGTATCAGAGTTACCTTATAGTAATGATTTCCCCTGGGTTTGCCCTTATGAGCCAGCTACAGTTGATTCTGGCAGGATAGTCTGAGGGCCAGCCTGGACTCGTGATTATTCCACTCGATGCTCGAATTTGTTCTGGAGTCTCTCCACAAGCTGGAAGACAGCCACAGCAACATTAGCCAGTCATGACATCTCACATAAAAACAGCAGTTCTTTGAAAACCCAAACCCTTCAGACATCAAATCCCACACAGTAAGACATGGTTCAGCAGGCTCAGGAAGCCACTCTTGTCCACGGTGGCATTTTCTTCTCTTTTCTAGAGGAACCTTCTCCTTATTTGAGTATTCCTAGCAAACAAGGAGCTTTTTCAGTGAGATCACACAGGTGTCAGAGCTTTAAAATCTAAGCATAAAAATCAGTCAATTCCCCAGTCCACCTTTCTCAAATTGATCTTTTAAATTTTGTTGTGAGCTACCTAAAGTTCAATATTTATTCAATAAACATGTTTAGATTTTTAGGATCATCAAGTTGTTTTCAGTGAGCTTTAAATAACTATATGATACTGAACTGTATAGTCTTTGATACAAAGGAGACTGGATAAAGACAGGAAGATATTAAAACACCATTCCTGCATTGACTCCAGAACAGCATCAGGCATAAACACAAGGTTGTGATCTGGATAAAAAGCCCCCATAGGCTCACACGTTCGAATACCTGGTCCCTGGTTTGTGGCAATATTTGGGCAGGTTCGGGAGGTGTGGCCTTGCTGAAAGAAGTATGTCACTGGGAGAGGGACTTCGAGGTTTCAAAAGCTACCTGTCATTCCTAGTTCACATTTTCTGTTTGTGGAGACATGAGCCCTCTCAGCTGGCTGCTCAGCCACCATACAGACTGTTTCCTGGCCACAGCCTCTCATCCCCTGGAAGCACAAGTGCCCTAAGCCTTCTTCTTCTGTAAGTTGTCTGAGTCATGGTGTTTTATCACAGTAAGAAAAAAATGATAGGATCAGAGGTGAGGAGGACACAGCATGTGTCCCAACACCAGGAGTAACTGGGACCAGCAGGACCCAGGCATACAGGAACTCCACCAGACCAGTGGCATGGGTTCCTTCCAGTCTGGGCCAGTGACCTGAGCAGACCTTGGGGGCAAACTCCACAGTCAGTCCAAGAACATCCAGAGGAAGCCCCACTCTCAGGTGCTCTAACACACCCAGGATCATAGGATCAGAGCCAGTCCCACAACACCCAGAGGAAGCTGCACTCCCAGGTGCTCTAACATGCCCAGGATCCCAGGATCTCAGGGTCCCAGAGACAGCTTGACTCCCAGAAGCTCTGACACACCCAGGATCTCAGGACCATAGGATCCTAGAATCACAGGATTACCCAGACAGCTTGACTCTGAGGAGTTCTGACACAATCAGGATTACAGGAAGAACGAGCTCCAGTCAAATATAAACAGGGCAGGTAGCAGTAGAAATAACCACATGGCGGGAGGCAAGCATAAGAACATAAGCAACAGATACCAAGGTTACTTGGCATCATCAGAACCCAATTCTCCCACCATAGCAAGTCCTAGATACACCATCACACAGGAAAAGCAAGATGCATATCTAAAATGACTTCTCATGATGATGATACAGGACTTTAATAAGGATATAAATAACTCCTTTCAAGAAATATAGGAGAATACAGGTAAACAGCTAGAAGCCCTTCAAGAGGAAACACAAAAATCCCTTAAAGAATTACAGGAAAACACAATCAAACAGGTGAAGGAAATGAACAAAACCATCCAGGATCTAAAAATGGAACTAGAAACAATAAAGAAATCACAAAGGGAGACAACCCTGGAGTTAGAAAACCTAGAAAAGAGATCAGGAGTCATAGATTGCAAGCATCACCAACAGAATACAAGAGATAGAAGAGAGAATTTCAGGGGTAGAAGATACCATAGAAAACATTGATACAACGCCAATTGCCAAAGAAAACGCAAAAAACAAAAAGCTCCTAATCCAAAACATGAAGGAAATCCAGGATGCAATAAGACCAAACCTAAGGATCATAGGTATAGAAGAGAGTGAAGACTCCCAAGGTAATTGGCCAGTAAATATCTTCAACAAAATTATAGAAGAAAACTTCCCTAACCTAAAGAAAGAGATGCCCATAAACATACAAGAAGCCTACAGAACTCCAAATAGACTGGATCAGAAAAGAAATTCCTCCCATCATATAATAATCAAAACACCAAATGCACTAAACAAAGAAAGAATTTTAAAAGCAGTAAGGGAAAAAGGTCAAGTAACATATAAAGGCAGGCCTATCAGAATTACACCAGACTTCTCACCCAGAGACTATGAAAGCTAGAAGATCCTGGGCAGATGTCATACAGACTCTAAAAGAACACAAATACCAAGCAAAACTCTCAATTACTACAGGTGGATAAAACAAGATATTCCATGACAAAACAAAATTTACACAATATCTTCCCAAAAATCCGACCCTACAGGTCAGATAATAGATGGGAAAACTCCAACACAAGGAGTGAAACTACACCCTAGAAAAAGCAAGAAAGTAATCTTTCAACAAACCCACACAAACATAATTCCACCTCTAACAACAAAAATAACAGGAAGTAACAATCACTTTTCCTTAATATCTCTTAATATGAAAATTAATATTACCAACATATCCTAATTAATTGAAATTCAAAAATATGAAGAACTAGAAATTTGCTGGCTGTCATCTAGTGGTTTCTCTTATTTGGTAACTGGAGAAATAGGTGCAATATTGTACAATCCATATACACTTTCTGCTTGTTTGTACGTGACAGTGTCTTGATGTTTACTACATAATGGTCTTGAAATCATGCTTCTCCTATCTCAGCTTCTCTATTAGTAGGACTGTTTATTGATGTTCTTACACTATACTATGGTTTTCAGAACAGCTTACATATTTCAAAAGTATTTATACAGCCAAAAGACATAGACAATTAATTTGGAAGGTGGGTTGTAGAACTACAAAGAGTGAGACTGAATGCTTTGCCTGATATTTATAATTATTGTATCAATTTTGAAGAAGAGGAACTTATAAGTTACTCTTTCTCTGAGATGAATGCTTTTCCAAATTATCAGAGCCAATGAACCAGATTCTTGCCCTCACCTAATGTCTGTGCCACCCTCCAAGCAGAACCATTGTTCATTGAAACAGTTGATAAATGACTTCATGGATCAACCATCTTAATACACACACCATTTCTTAAATGAATGTAACCTGTTCCCTGGGGGCTGAGAATGAACACTATCACTCAAGTCAAATAGCTTTAACCATAGCAGGAAATCTGTTTCCAAAAATCGTGCCTACAATTCATCCCTTTGAGCAGCAGAACTGACAACTCTCAGCTTAGCTACGATGGAGGTAAAATACTTTCATGATGTGAGAGTCATTGAAGTACAGCCTTATTACCATGAACCCCAATGTCTAAAAATTGTTCTTATTTTGGGCTTGTACCAAAGTAAGAGCCAAGATTTTTAAGCTCGACTAAAAACAAAACAAACAAACAAACAAAAAGACTTTATCTATTTATGTTCATTTAATAACATGTCCACTATTTTTATGACTGGCATAAAAATATATTGTGTTGAATATAATAAAAATTGACATTAATATTTAACAAAAGAAAAAAATAACTAAGACAGGGGTCTTGAAAGATCCTAAACTATTAAAAACGAAACTTCTGAAGTGATACTTAAAATACTACAGTCATTAAATATCTGAACACCACCAAAGGAAATATTTATGCTCACCTATGCTTGCATTTATCTAGAAACCTGCTGATAACCTGACAATGTGTTCTTCAATAAAAATAAAAATGCTTGGCCAGACAGGAAAGAAAAAGAAAAACAAAACAAAAGAAAGAAAACAGATGAACAAGAAAAAAATTAAAGCTAAAGGTTTTAGTAGAACTTAAACTCTTGTGAACTATCATTTCATACAATTTTAATGAGTTATGCTGGCTGACTTCTAAAGTAATGGCTGACTAGAGAAAGCTGCAAATTAGTAGTGGAGAGAGCAGCTGCTAAGGGTACAGAAAGAAAGGATTTATTAGAAATCCTGAGACAATTTCCAGAAAAATGAAAAAAGTTATATGTCAAAGTAAAAAAAAAAAAAAACAACTTGATGAGCACAATATTCCAATTAATTAACTAATTAGTATCTGTACTTAAAAAAAGCATTGCTGAGGGAGAAAATGAGTTAGTATGAACAATGTACTCACCCCCATAAATTGCCTGAACTCTGATACTAAGTTTAAAAAATCCAACAGCCAGACTTGAAGGCAGCCAAATACCCTCATGGCAGTTTATAACAGGCTTCCTATTAAGCAGAGGTTGATGCTACTCAATTTAGGCTAAGAGCAACTGGACATAAACTGCATAGTTTAAGAAATGTCATCGATGGTGTTCATTGTTTCCAGTCAATTCTTGGATCTATAGAACAACTAACTGTCTGTAGAAAATCTACTATTGATGTTTTAAAGCATGTCCTACTCAGAGTGCAAGCCTAAGAGGGAATTAGGATGTATTGCCAAAGGGCTCAGATGCAAATCATTTTTAGAACATGGGGAGTCATGGCTGAGAATACAGGACACACACACCAAGGGCTCTGCCTTCATCTCACTGCCTAGTCTTAATCACTTATTAATTGATTATGTCTGTCTATCTATATGCATTTAATTATTTATTGCTGTCTTTAAGTTTCATTGCTGGTAAATGTCTTGAGCTGGGCATGGTGGAACACTCCTCCAGTCCTAGCACTTGGGAGGCAAAGAAGGAAGATGAGGAGCCTGAGGTCATCTCTGACTACACCAGAGGGTAAATTCCCTCCTTTACAAGGAAAATGATTGATTGTGATGAATGATAGTTCAAAAAAGACTCAGTTTCTCCAAGTGTAATTCCATTATACAAACTTAGAGAAAATGAAGTACAACTTTGCTTCTGTTCACTAATGCAGCCATGGTAATCTCAAGAGATGATATTCTAAAGACCTTCTTGTTACTTTTTACCAAAGCAACTAGAACCCTGCATGCAGGAGATTCTGACACAGCAAAAACACTCCAACTTTTAAATAAACACTAGACTAACTCTACGGAAAAACTAGAAAGATTATTATTGTATTATTAGTTTTTTAAATTAGGTTTTAAGAAAAAAATCCAAGTATATGTGAAACCAATAGGTGGTGCTCACGTACAAAAAAGGTAAAACTTTTGTGTGATGCACAGGACATGTGAATGCACATATAAATGCATGAGCACACATGAACATGAGCAAGTACACACAAATACACACGAACACATGTATACACATGTACAGGGCTAAGACAAGCTGCCACAGATTTGACTAAGACTTATTACACTTATAATTCCATCTGTATTCATAGTGACATTACTTTAAGACATACATCATTCCCCTTAGTAAATACATAACTAAACTACAGTATCAAAGATTTTCCTTAGATTCATACTCTGACTTTGTTTTGCACTTTCACAGAATGGCAGAATTTGGCATTTTGATCCAGTGGATTTAAAAGAGTCTTCAACGGATCTAAAAACTCATTAAAACTATGCGTTAACATGATTTCACATAAGTACATATATCATTGTATAAACTTTCAATCAGGGTTAACATAACAATCTCCTCAAATATTTATAATTGTTTATGGTGATCTATGTCATTTTAGTCAATACATCCAAGTATAATGTATTGGGTTTATAGCACAATCATAACATGACCTCATATACTGAAGAAAAAATGCATTAAATTCCCCAAACAAACTTAAGCTGTCCTTTTTCTGTTTGGGGTAAGCGTTTGTCTGTACCGTGCTGATCAATTGGAATGGGAAGCCCAGAGGCTCTCTTCCATCTGCTGTTATTGGCTTTCCTGCAGTATAAACTACTTAAACTTACCTAGCTGTAATTTCTTCATGTTAGACAAGTAGTTACTACTTGACTACCTCCAACTTCTACTTCAGCCCTCTTGCCCCTCGCCCCTCATTGCTTTTGTCTGTAGTGAATTCCGAAAGCTCGCCAGGATAAGCAAGATAATTCTTTCTTTCCATACTTTGCATTCATTTGATCCACTAAAATCACTTTCAACTCTAATCTTAGCCATAGAAACTACACATCTGCATGCAGGCACACATGCACGCGCATATTCACCACTCATTGCCAAATCCAGTGGCCCTCAGTTCTCGAGATACTTATCTTTTTAGAGCCCCTGGCATTAACCTTTTTTGCTTCTTGTTAGGGTCCACTACCTATCTGTGGCTCTCCTCCATCTGCCCTGCAGGCTTTCTTGGATTAGTGCCCTCCTCAGCCACTCTGGTCAAGTGTGTTCACAGCGTGTCCCAGAGCCTCTTCTCCACTCTCAGTACACTTCACACATGTGCAACCTCAACTACAGCCTACAGGTTATGTGCTTAATTAAACTCTCTAGCCAGGGAGTCTGCATGGTCAGATGCTCATTAGACTTAATGGCAGATTCAATATGGTCAGAATGTAGTGTTTCCCAAACCCTTTCCCTCTGTTCTACATTCTATATCTTCAATGGTGTCAGCATCATTTGGTCAAGAGAATAGGCAGGTCAATAAAAGGAAATGTATGTCAAGAATATCACGGGGTGTCTCAGAAATTCATAAACGAGATTTGTTAATGAGAAGAACTGGAAGCTTCATCTGGAAACCAAGTTTGCTTTCACTACAAAAGTTACCAAGGCCCAGCCTTTGATTAGTGCCTTCCAACACTTATTTCTTTTATTATATTAGTGAGCTATAAATGGCCTCATCCCATCTTATGTCAACACTTCAGCTCTAATGCTTAACCGCAATTGTAATGTGAAACGGTTTACTGTGTTTTTAATGCGATTAAATCGAAGCCACTATCTTCTTGCTTTTAAGTGGGTATTCAAATGGTGAAGACCAAGCAAAAGGTATTGAAGGTATAAATACAATTACTTTGATAAAGAAATTATCTGCTTTGATTGACTGTAGTATGGTCAATAAATAATATCACATATACCAAATCAGGGAGATCAGGCTTAGTTCAGCAGGAAGGAGAGCAGAAGAAAGTTAATATATGTTCCAGAATGCAAAAAGTATCACACAGAGTGAGCTGCTGGATGAAACCAGAGCGAGGATGGGGGTAGGCCACATGCTCCCCAAACATCACATTTATACTATTTAAAAGAAACAGTTTTGTTTGTTTTAGTTTCATGTGCTCCGGTGTTTTGCCTGCCTGTATGTCTAGGTGAGGGAGTCAGATCCAGAATTGAAGTTAGCTGCAAGCTGCCATGTAGGTGATGGGAATTGAACCCAGGTCTTCTGGAAGAGCCAAGCAATCTCTCCATCTCTCACATTTATAACGTTTTGTTTTAAAACAAAATGTTTGTATCTTCAGCCCCTCTAAACCTTATCTTTCTAGACTTTAAGAGAACTCCTAATTTACAGTATTTCAATCTTGACCTTCTTTTACCTACATTCACTCAATCTAGGCCTTCTCTATTGCTTACACATAATTATATGGTCTAGTTAATTCTTTACAAGAGTTAATTTATATGTAATAGGCAAAGAGAGGAATTTTGTTAGTATAGTATAAAATTGTATGAAAAATTTCTTAGCATGTTAATGACTTAAGGTAGGAGTTTTTAGGTAAGGGGGAAAAGCCCAGGAAAACTTTCCTTCATTACAAGGAGTGGCTATTTAGGGCTAAAGAGCTGCCTGCTTTCTTGGATGTTCTTCTTGGGAAGCTGCAAGTGCTGATGGAGATGCAAAGCCACCACATACCTTGTTAAAAAGAAAGCACCTTCCTAGGGAAGGATTTGTCTGAAATAAATTTGTTTCGATTTGTTTTGGTTATATTGGTCCCTCTTGGAATGAATGCCTTAAAGGTTAAACATGCATGAACCCAGGCCTGTGTGGCTGTGCAACAGAAACCAATTATAAATACAAAAGGTCTATGGATATCTGACCACGTAAGTACTGTGACTAGGTATTTGTTTGTTAGTTTTTCTACACTTACAAAGTTCAACAGTTGTAAGAGATCTGTATCAACATCATTTTTCTCAAAAGCCTTGTTGTTTTAGTGTATGCTATGTAAAGCATGAGGTTTCCACGAAAACACGCACGCGCGCACACACACACACACACACACACACACATGCGCATGTACACACATACACATGTACCCACAACATGTCAAAATTGCTAGTCTTTGGTCATTTTGCTTAATAAATTTCATAATTAACATAATCAATTGTTTATTTTTTTTAACACAAATATCCCCCCCCCAAAAAAAAAAAGCCCACCAAATCTACTTAATTTTCTTTGGTGGGCACCTTTAGACATAAACAAAAACTCATACATGAATGACGACACACATCTAAGGTTTTTATAAATTCTCCACTAACTCTAGGGATAGAGCCCTGCCCCCATATCACTGGTTATAACCACAACAGTGGAACTGTCAGTTGAAAAGACAGCAACTTGCTGGGCTTGGTTATATCTGACTTGGGAGATGAAGGCAGGAAGACTGGGACATTGAAGCCTACTTAGGCTACAGAGCAAGACCCATCCTGGAAAACCTCAGTCAGTTAAACAAAGAGAAAACCAGCATCAAGAGTGAGTGATGGCAGCTTCCAAGGCTGCGGTGGCGGCGGCGGTGGCTGCGGTGGTGGCAGCGGCGGTGGCTGCGGTGGCTGCGGCGGTCTTCGAAGGTGCATGCATGTGATGAGGCTGAAAGCTCATTCACAGGAGACTTACAGAAAACAGTGACATACTTACAACTCTAAGGTGGCTAAGGCACTCGGAGGGCTTAACTAAATACTGTTCTCCTGTTCTTCAGGAGAAAATTTACTCAAGGATGAAGGGGTTGTGAAGTCCTTTGATGGATTTCTTAGTAAGATTTCTTATTTAGTTTACCAGTTTAAAATAGTTGTCATTTGTATGACTTAAAAATTAAGCAAAACTAATAAAATAAAAGACTTCAACTTTCTATTGCTATTTCAATAATCTTACAGTAAAAGCACAGAATTGTGGTTGTAAAAATAGATTAATACACCAGGCTTTTCTCTCCGAACAGTCATTTTTACAGCAGTCATTTAAAACTGGAGGCTTTGGATGACCTCTATTAAGATGAGGATGCGAGAGACGAGATCATGTCAAAGTCATGTCAAATAAATCCTTCGATTTCAGACTTCATGGGTTTTTAAAGCTTGGAAAAAGGAGTTAGCAATGAAATTTATGATTTGACCTAAACTACTTGTAAAAGAAAATGTACAATTTCCTGTTCAAAGGATGAAAACCCAGGTTTCTTTTGAGAACTGACAAGGGTTGACATTTTATGGCAATAAGTAGCTGAGACCAAGAGGAACATGAAATGCATGCAGTTTTGGGTTGTACAAATCACAGAACTTAGATACAAGTTAGTAACTACACTCACTGACTACTGAATTTCACAAGACAAACATGAAGGGCATGAAAAAAACCTGATCCAAGGAAATAAGAGCTGTGGAAGGATATACAGCTATTAGCTAAATCCCAGGAATGCAAGGTATTATAGGAAATATGTAAGGAGTACAAGGATAAATTATATCACATACATACTTAATAGAACTTTTAAAATGCCATACTTAATGTAATTTTTACAAGATAATCTGAGCCTGTCCTTTTCCATCTGTGAGTTTCTCTTGGCTACTGTCAATGACACTGAGTCACTGCCTTCTGAATATGCTGGTTCAAAACAAGCTTTTTTTTAATACCTATATTTACGTACATATTAAAGAAAGAACTTTGTTCTTAGTCTGTTGTAGTCCCCTTTTCTATATTTCCATAGTTCAGTAGGTTTTTGTAAAACTTCCCCCCTGCTCAATAATATGATGTACGTAACTCCACATGTGGGAAGAAAAATTACTTAGGCAAAGAGATTGGCGTAAAAGAAAACATGTAAGAAAGTGCTATTATAAGTGCAATTAAAGAGATGTATTTGGGGGGGGGGCATTCCTGGGGCTAGGAGGACAGTCCACTTGGTTAAGTAGTTGCTTTAAAGTACAAGTACCAGTTCAACCTGCAGTCCCACTGTGGGGGAGGAGGAGGAGAACCCTGGGGTTCACTGGCTTGACACTCAGTCTGTGCTTCTCTACAGACTCCAGGGCAACCGGAGATCCTGCCTCAAAACCCAAATGAATGATGGTGGTGCACTCGGTGCTTAGTGTAACATCTGCCCACCAAGGTTCAAGGACCACCATGGCGAGGGTTCAGGGAGACTGTAGGAGCCAGAGGCTGTGGGGGAGTGCAGTGAAATAGTGTCTTCTGGACATGACAGAGCTATTGCACTCATGAACCCTAATAGCTATGGTTGATTGCCTGCATAAGAGCTGCACAAGGTCAAGCCAGTAGATATTCCAGCACAGGTGGGGGAGAGGCTCATGAGACCTCATCCCTAACTGGTGACACTGCTGGGAAGGGCAGATTTCTTTAAGGGTGTAACTTCTGGTAGAGTGCCATGCTCTGTGGGTAATTTAAAGAAGACATGATGTTGAAAGAAGAGGGTCTGGGAAGAGAGGAAGGCAGACAATAGGGGGCAGATTAAGATATACAGCATGCATGGATGAATTCACACACACTTTTCAAAAAATAAATTACTTTAAAAATCCCAAAAATCAAAGTGGGTGTCTCCTGAGGATGGCCTACCCAAGGTAACTTCTGGCTTCTAGACACAGGCATACCTGTACACGTATATCATTAAACATATGGGAAATACTGTAGCCATGTAAATCAAAGGCAGTGAATGTTGAAAAACAAACCATCTTTTAAAATAAAGTATATGAAATTCTAATACCTGCTGGCCCACTGCCATTTCAGAAGAGTATAATTCATATGCATATTCTCCTGCATTAGCACAGATATGTAAGGCAGGGCATAGCAACAGAATTATTCCCATTACTCTAAGTGGTATTCCTCAAAAACCAAATTATTTTGCATGGACGTTAGTTCTAATCAAACCAGGTAATTCCATAGTTTCTTGAAGATCACAAATAATGAGAAAATGATGTTAAATGGTGGTAAAATAAAACACCCAATAAAGTCAGAAGAGACACCATATTGAAGAGGAACTCTAGAATGTAGTAAAATGTGATCTCAGGAGGGCAATGAAGCTGAGTGTAATTACACCATAAGAAACTAACCATTCCCTGGGAAGTTTCTAAGCATGATGAGCAATTCTGAAATCGCTGGCAAAGCACAAGATAAGATGAATTGGGAGGATTCAACCTTTTATACATTTATTTTAAGTCATGAGGGCATTCTTTTTTTTCCTGTAAGGGCATAAAAACTATTGTTATGGTGCCTACATTTTCTAATTTATACACTAGAGAATTAAATGCTGAGCAAGGGATTATTGTTTCTATTCCCTGGATGGGGAAAACTATTAATTGCTGAAGCTTGTGGTGGTTCTTGCGGGAAGCACCTGTACAGATGGAGAAGAGACGAGGCAGGAAGCGGTACTTGGCAAACAAGCTGGCCTCAGAGTCCGTGATTTCCAAGCCATCTCTATCAGCTGTGACACAATGTATATTATATCTAAGTCATTATGTCCTTTGTGCGCTGAAGTGAGGGTAAGAAAAGCAACCGTCTCCTTTATTCGGGACCATATTTCTATTTGTGTAGATTATTTTGAAGATCAAAAACTCCCTTATTAATACTGCACTACATTAGCAAGCTGACAGAAGTCCAGTTTCTTGCAGCTAGTTTCTTGCAAGCCCAACAAAGTATCAAAGATACTGAAATTAAAACCTTTCGGCCCATAGCTTCAGAAGGTTGGTCAAATGACTGGCCTCACTATTCTTGGTCTCATCAGTTGGTGCCTAGGATGCCTCATGATAAGTCAGGAAGCCGGAGAGTTAAGAAGGGACCAGAGTCCTGCAATCAGCACTGGGGGGCAAGCTGATCACAAGACCTCCCACAGTCTTCACTTCTGAAATGCTCCACCACCTCCCATGAGTGTTATCTTGGGGCCTAAGCTTCTACACGTGGACCATTTAAAAATGTCCAAACTAAAATACCTACTAAGTGACTGGCTTTGTACAGCAGAAGATTTTGCAAAATTACAGATAATTAATATATAATCACACTTTGAAGAATTATTCTCAAAGTGTCAGAGAAAATATTACACATGTGAACGTTTGTACCTTCAAGGGTCTTGCCCACTCAGTGCAGCGGACCTGCTCACCTGGATGGACTCTACTCCTATCATCTAAGCATGATGCACTCTCAGAATAGGCAGCATGCTTTGAGTGTATTCCAGGTGCTCAGCCCAACTCTTCTAATGCTGAGTTTATTCATTGTTCCAAATGGTAAAGCAACATGAAAATACATTGTAATCTTATTAAAACAGCCATTTAAGAGATATTTGATAACATACAAAACATGATTACATAACAAATTAATATAAGTACATTACTATATAGTAAAATATTAACAAGATTAAGTTACAAAGCATGTAATATAAAAGTTATGGTCTCTCTGTCACCTCCCTCAAGTTCATGGGGGCGCTCTAACACAGCATCTGGATCATCCCATGACCAGGCTCTGGGGAGGTAGGCAATTCAGTATCCTGTATTCATAAGTGTTACTTTCCTTAAGAAAGGGGAGGCAGGTGTGGGTGGGTGGGTTGGAGAACCCTCTCATAGAAGCAGGGGGAGGGAGGATGGGATGGGGGTTCCTGTGTGGGGGGAAAGGGAATAACATTTGAAATATAAATAAAGAAAATATCCAATGGGGGGGGAAAAAGAAAAAAAAAAAAGAATGCAGTATCTTACATCTCCACTCCCTTTCTTTGTCTGAAGGAGTTTCTTGGGTTCACACTAAGTTCTATTTTATATTCTCTAATCTTAAAAATCCTAGTGGGTTCATTATCAACTAGAACATAGTACCTTCTTACATCTCTCTTCATTTGGAACTTGGATAAAAGCACTGGTCAATGAAAAAGTGAAATTCTTTTTGGTTGCTTCAGCAAAAGATCAAGGTACTTGATTGAAAAACTAAAATATCATTGAAATCCCATAGAAAGGTACAAAAGACCACTCTTCATTCCTATAACTTTCTGTGTTAAAATTATCCACATAGCACCATTAAATAACTGCCATTTAAGTTTTCCTTTCAGATTCTTTACTTACAAGCCCTTAAGAATTCTAGAATTAATATTTCATCAGACTAAATGTTCTTCAGTGAAACTGTAAAATACATTATAGTGTTTAAAATTAAAGCAAGAGCTAAAAACAAGCCACACCACACTATATACATCACAAATTGTTAACTCTTGCATAAGTAAAGCAACTGCAATTCAGACAGTGGTGAGTCCGCCCCCACCCACCCATGTAAGTCCCCCACCCCCTATTTTAAGGCTACAACTAAACGTTGTAAATGGCTTTGGGGATTAGCAGGTTGCTGTATCAGAATAGGTAGCTATAAAATGCAAACACAGAAAGGCAACAAAGAAGATGATTCTGAAAGAATCAATTCTGACAATTAAAAAAATAATGCTGAAGTCCACACTTTGCTAAGTTAATTAAGACTAGCAAGGGTTAAAGCATTTTGAAGGCAATATTCTTTTTCTTAGCTCTCATATGTTCACTCTGCCTGATAAAAGATTTCACATCAAATGTAGAATAGATTCCAGACAAACTAACTTCATGTAGCACATTCAACTCTTGATATTAAAAGGTAGTAACATAGAGCTAGCTGTCTCATTGTTGAATGAGTATGACATGCCAGTCCTAACAAAATAAAACATAAAGCAAACAAACAAAACCTTCCAGCTGAGAAGGGATTAAGCCCCCAAATTTCTTCTAACAATCAGAAGAATAATAAAAAACCTAGCATAGTTTTTGTCTAATTATAGACAGAAGTCAATTTTATTTTGTTTTTGTTTACAATATTATATTCCTAGGTCACAAATCAAAAAAAGGGAGAAATTAATTTCTTATTTATTTTCATTAAAAAAAAAAACAGAGTCAGAAAAGTAAAAGGTTGGGTCCTGATAGAATTACCACAAGGAAAAATATTAAGAAATGATGATCATATCTAATGTAAATATTCATATATGCTACAAATAGCTGTGTCAACTGCTACAACCTATTTTGATACAATAATTCTATTAGGATGTTATACTATGAATACAATCATAGAAATAAAAATGTTAGTTATATATTAGTATATCTTGCGGCATGATCCACACTTGGGGGAAACCACTGGGTACAGCTCCAAACATTAAATATAAATTCCAAAGGATGGGAATTTTACACAAGCATTCAAGTAATGGACATAAACATGAATACAAATAAAAATATAAAATATAAAATTTTAAACAGAAAGGGCAGGAGATAGGATTAGTCACAATAAAAAGGAAAATGTAATTTTAAGGTATGCATAAAAAAGGCAGAAATGAAATAAATTAAAATATTATATATACTGTGATAATGCATCGTGATAAAAATATTTCCTATGTTCTAACAGACTAGAACTTTTGCTGGACCTCACAGCCAGAGTTATCAATACATCTGGAGGCCACTGAAGAGACAAGAGTGCTAGCCTACTGTGATTCAGCCTGTTTGTTCAACTTGCTTTTAAGAGGACAATGTAATAATCAACCTTGTTTGCCTTGGATTCCCAGGTAATCAGTTTTTAGAGCTAATGAACAGATGCAATCTTAAATTATGTAGTCTTCCATACCCTGGCCCAGAGTAATACATGTGTATGCATCATTTGTTGAAAGCAGCAAACACAAAGGTTGGAAGTGACCTGAGTGGGTCACCACCATAATTTGCATACTAGTTGATAAACAATGTTTTGCTATCTGGGTGAGTTGGAGTTAATCCCTTGTTAACTCCATTAGAGACTTCTGTAAAGGATTCCTAGTTCCTTCCCTGTGGGAAGCCCTTTGTTAGGGACAGACAGAGTGACACACAAGTTAGACACACAAGGACAGGCATATGAACAGACACAGGGACAGATTCCCAAGATAGCCTTCAGACTTCAGACACATACAGCACACAGACTCAGACGCATACAGCACACAGACTCAGACACATACAGCACACAGACTCAGACGCATACAGCACACAGACTCAGACACATACAGCACACAGACTCAGACACATACAGCACACAGACTCAGACTCATACAGCACATAGACTCAGACTTATACAGCAGACAGACTCAGACACATACAGCACACAGACTCAGATGCATACAGCACACAGACTCAGACGCATACAGCAGACACAGAGGAGAGAAGACGAAGTAGAAAATCCAGATCTGGACTTGTTCTTGGTTAAATGGCCCAAAGGGTTAAGTGCTTTTATTTCCTTTCTGAATGCAACACATTTGATGCTCTATTGGTGACTCAGAGTTAATCACTAATGTGTTTAGTCCTTGCAAAATACTAGGAGGCTAACTAAGTGTAATATGTGATTTTCTTTATCTTTTTTGCTTTTTCATTTTTTGAAAAAGTTTAACGAAACTGTAATTAAATGCATAAATAAAATTTTTGAAGACCAACCTGATTTAGAAGCAATCAAAAGTAAGAAAAAATAATCAGATATTGGTTGATTTAAGTCAAACTCATAAATTAGAGTAAAACAGTTTAAATTAAACACATCTTTAAAAATCAAATATGTTTGTTTAACAAGTACAAATGGCTTGTTATTAACAACTTGACCTAAAACATGTTCCATTCCAGTGGAGTTAAGAAGCTACAATTTGGCTAATTTTTTTTAAGTAAAAAAATTTAAATGAACAATTTAACTTAAATAAAAATTTAGATTTAATATTTAAAACAACACTGAGATAGCATATATAACAAATTATTTAGTAGTGTTCTATATACTTTTATAATGATTACAACACATTATTAGATTCACAAAACACTTGTCTTTTCTCCTGCTTATATATAAGGAGAAATTTTAAAATCTAGCTCATGAAAAGTTCTTAATTAAAAAATAAAGATATTTATTAATTTTTTCATTTTACAATTATGACTTTATAATTCAATATTTCATATGCCAATCTACAGTCATGAAATGATCAAAAGGACAAGTATATGTCTCTCAGAAATTTCTGAGGAAGAACAGAACAGAAATGAAGACTTTTAGAAACAAAGTGTTGCAAGCCTAGGTAATGAACCATATCAGTCATAAAGTAACACTTCCCTCCACTGTGGTGTGAATGAACAGAGCTAAGCAAGTCCTACTATTCTCACTCTGTGAAATCATGAAAGTCAAATCATTCTATTCACTAAACATTATTTCTAGGTCGTTTGTAAACTTATTATTTGGCCTAAAACGCTAATAACTTACCACAGGACCTACTGTGATAAGACACTGTACTTGTGCAGCCTGCACACCAGTGCACATGCTCGTGTCTTCCTTGAGACCATTACCTACTGTGAGGGAGGGTTTGTGTTAACTGACTTGACAAAACCTATGATCACCTGGAGATGGGCCTCTGGACATGCCTGCAGGGATGATTTATACTACATTAACTGATGTGACAAGAGTCATCTTAATGTGGGAGGGACCATCCCTGGGCAGAGAACCTTTGACTGCACATGACAGAGAAAGCAGGCTGATTTCACATTCCTCCTCTGCCAGACCATCTCAAGCTCCTGCTGCCTAGACTTCCCTACCATGATGGACTGACTACATCTTTAACTGTGCACTAAAAATAATCACTTTCTCTCATAATTTCCTTTTATTGGGGTATTTTATAAAGCAATAGAAAAGTAAGACACTCCCACTATTCTGGGCACAAGGTCTATATCTGTGCTTTAATATATGCAGAATAAAACAAACTCATTACAGATAGGCTGAACATACATTTGAATGGTCCTAGTTTTTCCTGTTGTAGAAATGTCTATTTTTCATTTTCAACTTGATTGTACTAACAGGATAAATTAGGATCTAATTAAACGTCGTGAGTAGACTTTCTGCAGTGCGGACAGCTGGAGCAGGAGACTGCAGGACCCGAGGGGCAGAAGGGCTTAAGGCGAGGGCTTAGCGCAGAATGGGCAGAGCACAGACTGCTGAGCTTTCTCCTTCTAGGGAGCGGATGCTTACATTAGAGTCTGCACAGGTGAGACAGCTCAGTGACCGGACATCTTCATGATCAGTACCAAAGAGACCTAATTCTCCTGGATGCAAGGATTTCAGAAACCTTATGCAGCATGTACTTTGCTAACCTCCAAATCTAAAATCCAAAATGCTCTAAAATCTGAAAGGTTTTTGTTACAATAATAGAATTGGAACATTCTGGATTTCAGATTTTTGAATTAGAGTCTAATTAATAAAGACTATATAAATGTTCCAGTCCCAAGATTCCAGTCTGAAATATTTCACACAAGGAATAATGATACATGAATAGTTCCTCACTGGCCAAAATCTTGGAGAAAACATCCATTTATTCTTTTTAATATGTAACAGGAATAGGTCTTATATGCTGTTCTTCACAGAAGGATGATTTTTATAAGACTAACCTTTAGAAAAAATATTTCCCATTAATAATGTTTTACTGTCTTCTGAAATGGAGTATTTTATTGATTTATAAATCCACTTAATTAAAATATACATTGTTATGGATGAATTGTATTGTCCTCAAAATTCACTTATTAAAGTCCTAACATCAGTACTTCAGAGTGTCACTGTGACTTCAGGGAGACTCTTTGATGAGGCAATGCGTTTAAATGATATCACAGGGTGGGATATTAAGGTGTATCTTCAGGAGCCATTAGAACAGATCTAGGGCAGGACACATAAGAAGGCATCTCAGAGCCAGAGAGAACACTGAAGAAACTATCCCTGCCACATCTTGGTTTTGGGCTTCTGTCCTCGAGGCTCACAAGAAAACATGCATGTTGTTTAGTGTGTGGTGCTTTGATATGGCAGACATAGCAAACAATAAGTACATGTAAATGTGTCTGAAGTTCCTAAGTAGAGAAAGGCTAATAGAGAGAACACATTTTACTCCTTTTACAGTGTCACTTTCTGCTGATGCTTCTCAAATAAGAATTTACTTAAGAGCAAAGACAACACCACAAAACAGCCTAGCAGCCCATCTCAGGCTAACAGAAAAGGTAAGGCATAATCTAAGCCTGATCTGTTGATGTCAAATTTACAATTTGATACTGGATATGTCCAAATTTCTGTAGCTTTTCTTACTGCATATTAATCTGCTCAAGTCAGCAACCAGGGTTAAGTGACTGACATACTATAAAATCTTCCCAGTAATAAAAACACACTCAAAGGCCAATGACAACTGTTGACACGTTTGTTTTAAATATATATTTTAATAAAATTATGCTATAGATACAAGCTTGTTATTTTAAATTGAATTTCCAAGTTTTAAGGTAAGTTCTCATCTTTAATTTCTAGTATAGCAAATACTGATAATGATCAAACTCATTATATAAACTTTGATTGGACATGATGCTGTGTACTAGTAATTCCAGTAACAATCTCACTAAGGCAGGAAGATTGGTTTTAGGACAGCTTGAGCTACACAGTAGATCCTGTCTCAAAACCTACCACCATCACAACATGGGTGGGTAACACATGTCAATAATTCTGTAATCTCAGATGGGTGGGTAACAAGCATCAATAATCCCCCGTAACCTCAGCAAGTGAGAGGTGGGGCTGGAGGACGAGTCATCTAGCCACAGCTCGTTAAAGAAAGTATGGGCAACAGAAACCCTGTCCTAACAGACCCATCTACAACAACAACAACAGCAGCAGCAACAACAGCAACAACAGCAACAGAGCTAGAGCTGTAGTTAGTTCTATTAGAGAGACACACACACACCTGACAAGCTCAAGGCTCTGTGTTTAATCCCCAGAACTGCTAACAAAACAAGACTCCAAGTTTTCAATTTTCTTGTCATGAATTGTGTACTGGCTAGTTTTGTGTGTCAACTTGACACAGGCTGGAGTTATCACAGAGAAGTGAGCTTCAGTTGGGGAAATGCCTCCATGAGATCCAGCTGTGAGGCATTTTCTCAATTAGTGATCAAGGGGGTAGGATCCCTTGTGGGTGGTGCCATCCCTGGGCTGGAAGTCTTGGATTCTATAAGAGAGCAGCTGAGCAAGCCAGGAGAAGCAAGCCAGTAAGGAACATCCCTTCATGGCCTCTGAGTCAGCTCCTGTTTCCTGACCTGCTTGAGTTCCAGTCCTGACTTCCTTGGTGGTAAACAACAATGTGAAAATAAGCCAAATAAACCCTTTCCTCCCCAGCTTGCTTCTTGGTCATGATGTTTGTGCAGGAATAGAAACCCTGACTAAGACAAATTGTAATTCATTCTTCCCTTAAAACTCAAATGCTGAACACCTGCTCCCAATATTTGAGGACCAAATCATTTTAAAACTTTTTTTTCCACACAGACTCATTTTGTGGGTGGGAAGGAGCACCTGAGCTAAGAGAACATGTGCAGTTCAGGGGAAGGCACATGCAGAGCTGGGTCCCTCCTTCCACCATATGGGATCTTGGGACTAAAGATGGTGGTAAGTGCATTTACCCAACAACCATGCCAGTGTCCCAGGGGCAGTCTTAAAAGAAGTAACTGAGATAAACGGGGATGGTTTCCAAGCCAATAATGAGTCCACCCAGAAGGAACCAACTCTCACTAAGGGTAGGCTAGGAGTTAAGCTTTGAAACAGTTCAAACAAGGTGACTGTGTCAGGCTAGACTTGGCAAAGGCCTCCTGAGAACAAGTGTCATCGCCTCCCTGGTTCCTGAGTCCAGTGGGGTTATGGGTAATACTGCTTTTGCTCCTAAAGGCTTATCAGGACCACAACGTTTCATCATCCATCCCGCTATTTTCACCAGAGCCATGGCAGCTGCTTCCTCCATGGTTCTTTATACTTTTGATGATCTCCCCACAGTTCAAAGAAAGTCAGACTCATCCGATGATGACAGGTGGCGACTTCAGAGCAAGCACTAATGCCTGAGGAGACCGATTACAGCCTCGAGAATCCCTGCGGTTGGCATGGCCACTACTTTGCTTAAGGAGACTTGGCTGTGATAGCTCCAATGACAGACCCTGAGATGACCCCACTTAGAGCTACTTCCAATGACTTTACACACAACCTCTGACCTCCCCACAGCAGGTCTTCCTGGAGCACTTCCCGACCCCACAAGAGTCATGTAATACAAGCAGCATCCTCTCACTATCCCAGGGAGCCTCTGTCCTGTGCACTGGATACCTTGGTGTTATAGCTTTCACCTCAACACAGGTTTTATTATCTATCTGTGATCTTTACCAAGGGAGGACAGGGTGAGCTGGGTTTACAGAGAAACAACTCCTATGACTGCCAGCCTCTGGCACAGCAGAGGTACTAGCCTAAGAGTTTAGGGATCTACCAGGAGCAGAATGCAGAGAGAAAAAGACTACAGGGGAGTGGCGAAACCCAGTCACAGGAAGAATTCCAGGAAGCCATTGAGAGTTAACTACCTTTGACTATTTGTGTCTATCATTTTTCCCCTAATTGTAACATTCTACCCTGTAGGTAGGTTCTTAAGTAAGATAGAAAGTGGACAACTCAAAATACCTTCAGGAAGTTCCTGAAACTGACCAGATTTACAAAAAAGTAAATAATAAAGATGGCTGAGAGTCACTCTCAGACAACTCTTAAGACAACTAAAAAGAAAAACAAATAAACAAACAACTCCTAGATGAATGAATCTGCAGAGACTCCCAGGACTGATCAGTTGCCTCAAAGAGATACAAACCAGCCCAGGTGTCTGGAAGAGGTTTAGAACACTGAACCATCTGGAAAGGACACTCTCCAACCTGAACAGCTGCCTGCAGGCTATGCAGTGTGCTCAATGTTCCCAGCTTTGTGAGCTGTCACCCAGGCTGGGGTGGGCTTTGGTGATGCAGCTGTCTTTGAGTCATTTCTGCGCCTGTGAGTAACCCTTCCATCATAACCCTGTAAGAACGCTCAATAAAACTCAATGGTTCCGCAAGGTGGACTTCGGTAGTACCTGTA
>JADRCD010176836.1:1056-11609 GCA_019843815.1 Montemys delectorum
CCCCCACTGCTGGAGTCCCTGTGACCCTGTGAGAGCCAGCATTCTGATCTTCACGACATATACTGTTCAATGACATCTTTCTTGTTTAACCTTAAGGTGGAGCTAATTAAACAATGAACCTTGCCAAATCTGCTCCTAATTGTTATGAACTGAGTGCAAATGGGTGGCAGAGTTGATTCCAGAAAGATTTCCCAGTGAATTACCTTTCCTGGTAATTGATGGCCAGTTTCCACTGTCCATCCTTTTGCTTGGATCCCCTCATACCACCTGTTTCTAGAATATCATGGCAGATGAGCCAGCTTCTTTAATATCTACCTTATTCTTTTTAGGGCCTTTGGTAACTGCTGTATCAAGTCAATTGAACATTGAATGGATTTGCTTTCTATAATGTTTGCACCCTGGCTTTGTGCAACTTGAAACAGTGCAGGAGGTTAGACTACTCTTTCGTGGTCTGAGTTTCCAAGGCTGTGACATTTCTTAGACCTTCCAGCTGTTCCATCACAGCTTTTTATTATTTAAGAATTGGAACACAAGTCAAAAACAGAGCTCTGAGTTGGGTATACCAATGTTTTTGTTCTGTGTTGCACAGAGCTATCCTCCAGTGATAAATGGGTGAGCTCACCCATAGCCCTGCCTGCCTTGAGTCCCTAAGTGGACATGATGCTGCTTTCCACACTCTAGTGTGGTTTATAAGTGTAGTGTAGTTCATAAGAAGAGATGGACCACTGGGAGCCCCATCCTAACAGATGATATGGGGCTTGATGGAGTTGCTGCTCACCTGGTCTTGCTTAATTCTTAGTATGGTGTCCTTGCCAGTACTCAGAGCTATTGTGAGATAGATGATTCTGTCTCATTTCGTGTCCTGCTCTGTAATGGCGCAGCATCATAGTCACATCAGGTTCCTCAGCCTGTCCGTCTCCCATGTGCTGCTGGCCATACCATTTCATGGGTGGCTTAGGGATGCTGGTGTCTACTGTGCAGACAAGGTAGGATGACAGGGGCAAGTACGGCCTAGCTCCTACAGAATGGCACTAAGAAAAGACATCTGTGAAGGGGTCCAGTGTGGGATTCATAGAGAATCCCTATGGCACCACAAGAACTTGATTTTCAAAATGAGAAAAAGGATGTCCACAGACATTTCTACACAGATCATCTAGACATCTCCACGAAGCACATGGGAAGATGTCCAACACTGCTGAGGACCAGGAAATGCAAACCAAAACCACATGCAGTTCCTACCATACAACCATCAGGGTAAATACTAGGAAGAGAATAGAAAACAGGAAACTGTAACCCTCTGGGCAGACTGCAAAGTGGAGCACTCATCATCATAACAACATGGTGACTGCTCAAACTTTAAATATTAGAATGAGCATGTGATCCAACAATCCCATTCCTGATTGATATGAAAAAGTATTCAAGCTGGAACTGGAGCATGCATTTTTTTTTCACAGTAGCACTATTTACAATAGACAAAGGAAGAAACAGCATAGCTGTGTGTTAACAGATGAGTGGACAGTCCAGCTATGGCATAAACACAGTGGAATATCATCTTTAAAAAGGAAGGAGGCTCTAATCCATACCATAAGTATACAAATGTAAATAAGTAAAATAAGCCAGTCTCTGAAGGACAAAGACCATATGATATGTGTGACAAGTGTCTCCTGGAAAGATGTAAAGGAATGTCTGCACAGATAGAAAGGACACCTGTGGGTCAAAGACACGGATCCATCCAAGTCTAGCTTAGTGAAGCAGTGAGTTTGAAGCTCTTACAAGAACAAGCAAGAGTCAGAGGTGTCTGTGTCACTGAAGTGTCCCATCTCAGCACGGGTGATGCCTCACAAAAGCTCAACCCCTGGAAAGTCCACATCCCTAGCTAACCTTCCCCAACCTCTAGAAATAACAAGGTTGTCTTAGTTTGCTGTCTTTGTTTAGGTTTCATTGCTGTGAAGAGACACCATGACCAAGGCAACTATTATAAAGGCAAACATTTAATTGGGACTGGCTTACAGTTTTCGAGGTACAGTCCATCATCATCATGGTGGAAAGCATGGAAGCGTCCAGGCAGACATAGTGCTGGAGAAAGAGCTGAGTGTTCTCCATCTTGATCCAAAGGCATCCAAGAGAAGAATCACTCTTCCACACTGGGCATATCTGGAGCATAGGAACTCAAATCTCACCCTCACAGTGATGTACTTTTTCCAACAAGGCTGTATCTACTTCAACGCCTCTTAAATAGTAGCACTTCCAATGGGCTAAACATATTCAAACCACCGCAAAGGGAATGAGTTGGCTGCTAAAGGAACTTTAACTCCTGGGAATAAACCCTGATACAACCCCTACATTCTGAGCTCTTGTTTCCCACATGTGTTCCATGAACAATGACCAGCAGATACA
Organism: Montemys delectorum; assembly: GCA_019843815.1. Lineage (NCBI taxonomy): Eukaryota > Metazoa > Chordata > Mammalia > Rodentia > Muridae > Montemys > Montemys delectorum. The sequence goes on from JADRCD010176836.1 coordinate 3,454, forward strand.
GCAAGTCTGCCACCTGTTTCCTCCATGGAACACTAGGTTTTCCAGGTGTAGCTTGTGCTGTCCAAGACATTGTCCTCCAATTTATCAAACAGTTCACTTCCATTTCACACCCCACTTGTGATACCAATTTTGATTAATTGATGATAACTTATTCTGTGGAACCAAACATGAAAGCATCAGGTGTCCAACTGTATGACTTGTTTTAAGCTCATTCAGAACGCTGTCAAGGGACTGTGGGTAAGCTATTTTTCTCATAGTCTTCAGGGACCCAAACTTTGGAGCAATCGAGTGGATCTCAACTCGTAAGCAAAGATCAAGATGATCCTGCCGAGATGTCTTAGCCATTTATGAACTACTTCATCTCAAAAAGACTCCACAATTTGGGTCCCCCAGCCTCTGCCGGGAGTAGCCGTATGAGGCCATCTAGCCTCGAGAGGCTATATGATCACAGTTAGAAGGCAAGGCTTTAAAATATTTCAAGCAGAGGGTTTCATGGCTACCTCGTATTCTTTCCCTAGGCCACCGAGCTGAAGTTCATCTCCTGAGGCGAGTCTCTTACCTTCCTTGTGCTTGACCCTATCACCTCTGTGATAACTAAAACCTTCCAAAATTACTTGTGAGCTTTGTTTTTTTCACTGCATAGCAGAACTGTCTGAAAGACAGAAGGTAAGCCAGGACATCAGGGCTGGAGAGCTGGCTCAGAAGTTAAAAGTACTTGCTGCTTTTATAGAGGACCCATGTTTGACTTCCAGTGCCCATATGGTAGCTTTCAAAAACACCTGTAACTCTAGTTCTAGGGTATCTGAAGGCCTCTCTTGATCTTTGCAGGCACCAGGCAACATGTAGTATGCATGCACACATGCAGACAACATACATATATCTATATAATAATAAAATAAATATGAAAGATTAAAACAAACAAACAAAAGTATAGAGAGTACAAAAACAAGGCCTGGGGAGTGGTGAACAGTCAACATTGCTCTTCCAGAGGACCTGATTTTGGTTTCTAGCACTCATGATATATAGATGTGGATCACAAACATCTGAAACTTCAGCTCCAGGAGATCTGATGCCATCTTCTGGCCTCTATGGGTACTACATGCACACACACACACACACACACACACACACACACACACACACACCCCACATAAAAAATAAAAATATAAGAAGAAAAGAGGTGGTTAACTTGAAGCATGGAAATTCCTGGCTCTAGTTTTGTCTGCTGCTCAAAAAGAAAATCCTTTTTGGGAGAGGCCAAGATAATATTGATCATGAAAGCATTTGAAGGAGTTCTTTAAGTTCATTAAGGAAATTAATCTGAAGACTAACTGACTGTCTTGGAGAGGTGGGAAAGCTGCAGTTGACTTGTTTGTCTTCTAGTCAAAGCACTGGCAGTGAAAACTTTCTTTGTGCCCAGCATGAGTGACTGTGGGTGTCATGGCAAGGCTTGTAGCTACACAGAAGTCCCTGAAAGACCACCCACCAGTCTTAGGGAGCTCTGAAGAGAGTCCTAGTGTCTCTGGTAAAGAAACAAAGGCAGAATTTGGGATCTGTAAGGCAAGCACTGGAGCGGGCAGCACCACAGGGTAAACAGAGGCAAAGGCGGGAGCTGCAAAGGACCATGAGAACTCATGTACACCTCCCATTGTACCTTGGTCCTGCCTCTACAGCATACTTTGGCTCCCTAATCTTGCAATTCCACCTGAGGAAAGCATCTTGTGAGACTGTGAGCAAGGGATGATGAAGAAATGCAGTTGTGTAAGTGAAGGTAGCAGGTGGGCTCTAACAGATGAGGATGTATAGGTAGGGTTCAGGGCTGGGGTGTTCCTTTGCCTCAAGACCTGCAGGTTTAATGCCTTCTTTGTGTGCCAGGGGGGAATATTGGTTGGACCAAAAGAAAACCTGATCTTTCAAAAATTTGAAGACATTTTCTACATTTTCTATATTTTCAAATCCTGGCATATCTATTAAACAAAATACTGAGAGTGGTTGGTAAAATGTTCATATATCCTATTTTCTCTCATTTTAGAACCTCAGAAATCAGTTCTCTACTGATGAAAAAAATGACTTCATAAAAATCCATAAATCTTTTGGAAGTTAAAAGCACAAGAGAGTGTTGTGGCTTGGATGTGAAGTAACCCATCTAGGCTCACATGATTTCTAGGACCAGGGGCACTGTTTTGGGGGCTCATGGAGTCTTTGGGAGATAAAATCTAGCTGGAGGAAGTGGATCTTTGTGGGGTGGGTCTTGAGGTTTCTGCTCCAGCCTTGCTTTTTGTATCGTGTCTGCACCATTTTCTTCTGATATGTGAGCAAGCAGCTGTGCACATTTCTACAGCCATAGAGATGCCTGCTGCCATGAATTCTCTATAGCTGTGGGCTATATCTCTTCAAATCAGAGCCAAAACAAACCTGTTATTTCCTAGATTTTTTTTTCAGTTATCTAGTTGCAGAGATAAGAATAAAAACTAATATAGACTATGCAAGAGAGCTGTTCTTACAAAGTCAAATCCTAGGTGTTTAATGTGTGCATGCTTACCATTAGATTCAGTGTCTCAAGGAACATCCCCTGTGAACATTTCCTAATGGGGCTACTAATAGTTGCTCAGTTCTGGAGATGCTTTTGATAGATGAGAAATAATCATTGCAATGAAATTTTAATTAGAGTGAAATTGGGCGTATTATATCCTTTGCCATTTTCTATATTACACTTTTTCCTTCTTCATTTTAAAATCTTTTCACAGTCAGAAAATTTCTCCATTGATGAGAAAAGTTTTGTTTTGTTTTGTTTTGTTTTCTCTTCCTTTGTGATTGAGCTTTTGAATGACCTTATGGCTTGTACCAGTTTGGTTTCTATTGCTGTGATAAAAGGCCATAGTCAAAGGCAACTAGGGGAAGAAAACGTTTATTTAACCTTATAGTTTATAGTCCATTGGAGAAGCCTAAGTAGGGACTCAGGCAGACACCTGGAGGTCATAACTGAGACAGGGGCCTTGGAGGAGCACTGCTGACTGGTTTGCTCCTTATAGTTTGTTCAGCTTGCTTTCTTATACACCCAGGATTGCCTGCTCAGGAGTGGCACTGCCTATAGCGGGGGAATGTAGGGGAGGGGGAGGGACTTCCACATTAATCATGAATGAAGAAAACTCCCCCAGGCTTACCTATAGGATAGTCTGATGGGGCTTTCACAGCTCTCAAATGACTCTAGTCAAGTTGGCAAAAGAGCAGCTAATATTTTGTTTTGTTTTGTTTTTTGTTTTTCTGCCACAAAAACCTTAAACACTCTTGTTGAAATTCACAGCATCTCATTGTTTTTTGGGTTTGCAGCTGCAGTTTGAGTTTAGCATTACTTCATGTTAGAAAGTATCCATCAATTTTAAAGATTATTTTCTGATCATTCTGGAATTTTTTAAGCTTTAGTTTGTTTTTAATTATGTGTATGTGTGTTGGTTTGTGCACATTAAAGGTGCCCACGGAAGCTAGAAGAGGGCACTGAATAACCTGGGGATGAGTTAGAAGCAATTGTGAGTTGCCTGACAAGGGAGCTGGAAACTAAACCCTGGTCTTCAGTAAGACCAGGAAGCACTCTTAACTGCTAAGCCATCTCTCAGCCCTTTGTCTTCTTGTAATTAAGATCTTGAATATGTACTTTCTGGTATATGCTATGAGGAATGGAATTACAATTTATTTTTTATCTCTCTGGCAAACAAAATACCACTTTGTGGGGCAATCCATACTCTAACAGTGACTTCAGAAGGACAGAATGTCCCTCTGTCCCTTGTTTCTGATTCTCTACCCTTCCTGGCATTGTTCCGAACTATGGGCTCCAATATTGCAGGGTCCCAAGGTACACACCCCCTAAGCTCCTCTTTGGGAACTGTGGCTAGTAGTAATGTATAAAACCAGGGGTATCTCTGAATCCGTATTTATTTGTGATTAAAGGAGTTGTTGAAATTCCTGGGGTCCATTGTTTACCCCAGGGGGCAATTTTGACCATTGGTGGCCTGCCCAGCAGTTCGTTCTCAGACTCTGGATCTCTGTACATCTCTTGGTCTGGGACCAGGAAGCACTCTGACGCTAGTTCATTAGATCTTTAACTTTCTTCTCATGATTCAATTGGTTCTTTTCTTTCTTCTCTTAGAAAAGTGAGGGTTATTCACCTCATTCACTGCTGACACTGAAGAGTTCTCAGGGAGGGAAACAGTTGTAAAAATAAGGAAAATGTATTAGAGAGAAACAACTGTTGAAATATTATTCTGACTTGAAACCACAGACTGCAGTTTGTCTTCTTCTGGTGATTAAATGCGAAGCTTCTACTCCACAGATGGAATATGAAGAGAGAGAAGCACTTTCTCAGCCTAGCGGAGGAGCACTTGCTTGATTAAGCACGTAGGAGGTGGAGAGAAATGCAGGACTGGAGATCAGGCCACAGGGCAGGGCGGAGAGAGGGAGGGCTGCCTCACCATCTTTCCCCCATGAGACTTTGAGGCTTGTTTGCATGGTTTCCAGAGACATAAATCTCTGGCCAGTCCTCAGAGGCTCATAGCCCCTGCCTCCAAGCGACTCAGAGCAATTCATATTGCCCTGAAAACAGGATATATTCACAGCTACATCTTCATGGAAATTAACCCTTGAGAAATTGAAGTAGAAATGAGAATTTCCAAATTGCTAGGCTGTGTTTGGGGTTTTGTCCTGTACTGCTGTGTGGAGTTCTCTTGTTGGAGTCTTATGAGAACAGGTTCCAAAGAGAGGTCCAAGTTAATCCTTTGAAGGAAGTAAAATTGAATAATGTATGTCTGTCCCTTAAGAGAAAATACACCTGCATCCATGTTTGTGTGGGGTGCCAATATGGCTCAGAAACTTCAAGAGACAACTTGGCTTTCTTCTTCTTAGGCAGGAGTACTTAAAGTTTCCCTGTTGAGAAAAACTGAAAATCTGAAGTTGATCTTTCAGCCTTCATCCCCAGGTCCCGGGTCTCCTCTACATCCCATAGCAAGGTTCCTCATTCTGGCTCCTCTCTTATCTTCTTCAGAATTTTCTAGATGTGTGTCCTGCTGGTGTGCCAAGCCCAATTTAGCAGGAGCTAAAGAGTGTTGAGTATTAGTCATGACAGAAAAGCCCCTCAAAGAACTATGTTGGCCTCTCTTGTTGACCCTTTCCCTTCTCCCTTTTCTTCCTCCTCCTCCTCTCAGTCCCATGCCTCCTGCTTCTGTCCCTCTAAAATTAGAGTTAGATACAAACACAGTGGGAAAGCTACTAGTATTCATTCATTCATTGTTGTGTGTACATCTGTGAGTATGTGTGTGTGCGCATGCATGCGGGCATGAGTGTGGATCTGTCTCTGTGTGTCTGTGTACATGTGTGCGGATGCTCTCAAAAGAGGGCATCCAATACTTTGAAGCTGGAGTTACAGGCAATTATGAGTCACTTGATGGGATTGCCAGAAACCAAATTTGAGTCTTCTGTAAGAACAGTGAGGGCTCATAAACACCGAGTCATCTCTCCAGCCTCAGTTTAGTTTTTGAAGCTTTGTAACCAAAGTTAAAGTCTATATCGTAGCTGTGCAGAGTGGTGGCCAGTTGAAAATGGTGAGGGTTTTCTTGTTTCATTTTTCTGGTGCTGGGCACAATGGAACTTGTAGCCTCACACATACTAGGCAAGTCCTCTACCACTGAACTCTATATACTCCAGCCCTCTTTTGAATTATTGTTTTGAGATAGAGTCTCATTTATTTGCCCCAGCTGCCCTTAAACTCCTGATCCTCCTGCCTCAGCAGGAGGCTGAGTACCTGAGGTCATTACTGGGAATGGGTGAAATGTGCCTGTGTCTCTGGAAAACGTGTCCCTGTCCAGAACTATCCACAAAGGAGGCTTGGGTATACCACAGGGAATTCTGGTTTCTTAAGAATCAAATTTAAGCAAGATGTTTGGTGATTGTGTAGAGTTGAGAAATTACTGCCTCACAAATGTATTTGAACTATTTCTAGATTTATAGTAATTTTTAGTGGGAGTAAATTTAGATAGCAAAAATGGCCAAGTAGGAGATGTCTATTTGCAAAGAAAGGGAGTATCAGCCAGAGTGGGAAGGAGATAAAGGAGGACATGGGAGAGAGGAGAGAATGAGCAAAACACATGATCTACATGTATGAAGATGTCATCATGTAATTGATATATGCTTTTAAAAAGCTAAGTCTGAATATTATTTTGAAAAGCCATCTTTCTCCTCAGTTCCCAACTCAAAAGCTGCAGCAGTACATTCTTGCTCTCCATCCCTCATCCATTAACACTGAAGTCACAGTAAATAACTAGAATGTAACAGTATGCCATGGTCTGCCTATGTAGGTGGCTCAGAAGTGGCTCCCTTGCTCCATTCATGTTCCAGCCTTGGAGAGCTGAAGCCAGGGTTTTCTTTGCATGTGGGGATGGGGCTGGCTGCATTCATCAGTGATTTCTGGTCACTAGCCAATTAGAAGGAGTTTATATGCATGCCTGTACCACTTAAAAAAATGTTCTGAGGGTCTGGCTTTGTTATGAAGCCAGATGATCTGTTTTTAATATAAATATTTTGGCTTTATTAAAGTTCCTAAGCCAAAGTCTCTGAGACACTTTTATTTAGATCATTGTCTCATGAGACTGTGGTGTATGTTTGCAGAATGACCAGTGGCCCATAGGGCACAGAGGACTTCGAATGAGATCTACAGTATGAGATGAATTCCAGAGGGGAGGGGGAGAGGACAGAGAGGAGGGGGAGAAAGGGGAAGAAGTGGTCCAGAATGCAGGATTCCCCTCCCACTGAGGAGGAGAGGGTAGGGAGCTGCAGGATTTAGAAGGTTGTCAAGGAAGGAGTCTGCAGTTGGGAAAGCTAGATTATAGGAGGATTCTTTAGTGGGTTAGAACCAGCCAGGAGGATGAGATCCTTATGGCAAGGATTTTATATATTGACTTTACATATCTCTGGTCCTCCTGGGTGAGGATCTGTATAGGACATCAGGCTCACCCTCTGTTAAAAGTGCAAAAAAACCCCACCATATGTAAGATCTGACTCAGGAATTGTGTGGTCACTGGATGGGGGCGCTCTTCTGTATCTTGAAAGTAAGCCCTTCTACAGGGGAACATGGACTGCAGACCTGTGAGTGGACTGCAAACCTGTGGCCAGCTCAGACAAGCAAGAGGCTAGAGATGAGCAGAGCAGATCAAGCTACAGGCCAGCCCTCCTGTCGCTCTAGTGCAAGATCCCCTTCCCCCCAAAAAGCGGCCAAGAGCTCCCCACTGCCCTGGAATAACACCTGCTTAAGCCACCTCACCTCGTACTAGGCTCCATTGCCCTCTCTTCACAATTTCCCCCAGAGAGCTCCAGGGTCCCTTTGAGAAGCCTGCTTTCCTCCATCAGGCCAAGGGCTTGGGTTTTGTATTCCCTGTGAACTGGGTCAAGTCTCATTGTCAAATTTAATAGTAGAGATTTGCTTTCAATATACCCTCCCTAACAGAATATGCTTCTGGTTACTGTAGGGCACAACATTGTCTGGCAATGATTTAATAAGTTAAAAGTGAGAGGCATGTTTTGTTAGAAGGCAAACAGCCCCCACTACAGTATCTGGGAAGGGAGATGTAGACATCTCAAGTCTCACCCCCTTAGCTAGGTCAGGAGGGCACCAACTTCCAGTTGTGGAACAGCAGATGCAGCCCAGCTCAGTAGTGGAAAAGTGAGAGAGGTGGAGGGTGAGTGTTAGCATTCCTTTTAGGCTCTGCCCCACAGTTACCTGGCAACAGCCAGGTATGCCTGACTCACTATAAAAGGGGCTGTTTTCCCCCTCCTCAGTTTCTTGCTCTCTTACTCTCTTACCCTCTTCCCTCTCTGCTCCTCCTCTACCTATTCCCCTCCTCCTTTCTCCATGTGTTCATGGCTGGTCTCTATTCCTCTTCTCTCTCTCTCTCTCTCTCTCTCTCTCTCTCTCTCTCTCTCTCTCTCTCTCTCCTCCCTTCCCAACTCCCCTTCTCATGCCTTAAATAAACTCTATTCCTTACTATGGCTGGTACCTCAGGGAGAAGGGATGCCTCAGCTCCCTTCCACCTTACCATACCTGGCTCTACCAAACATATCCTTGGCTCTTTCTTTCTTTCTTTTTTTCCTTCTTTCTTTCTTTCTTTCTTTCT
>JADRCD010176839.1:0-16911 GCA_019843815.1 Montemys delectorum
TCAACAAATGAGTGGGCCAGAGAAGTGTGGTATGCATGCAGCATGGAGCTATGCTGGGCCATAAGGAATGAAATTACACAGTTTGCAGGAAATGGCTGGAGCTGGAGACCTTATGCCAAGCAAAATAAGCCAGATTCAGGGAGACAACTTCTACATGTTTTCTCTTATATGCAGCGTTTAGGGGTGTGCGGAAGTGTTGGTTTGGGGACACAGAATGTGACATGAAAGTGAAAGGAGATTGTTTAGGATGGGGAAGGGGACAGTGAAAGACAAACAGGAAGCAAGAGAGTGGCAAATCTGAGCAAAGGACAACAAGCCTGTGTGAAGTGTCAACATAAAAGCATTGGCTTGGCCATTGGTAGAAACTATATATATGCAATTCAAAGTCCTAGCCCAGAGATCAGAATGCACCGGAAAAGTCACATGTCAGCCTCGGACAGGGGGAGTGCAAAGGAAGGAAGGAAGGAAGGAACGAAGGTGTGTCTTGCCTAATACTCCCCCAAGGCTTCAACCAACAGAACTGGGTGACTCCTCCAAGATAAAAATCATGGCATCACAACTGCGTAGGAGTGAGTGGCCACACCAGGAGAGCACAAGGGAAGGAGGGGGCAGCCTGCTCGGGGGCCACACTGGAGGTCTAGGTAAGCAACTTTTGAACTTTATGTTCCCAAATCAAGGTGAAATTTAATTGAATTTCTAGTTCCAGCAAGAGTAGAGCAAGTCCTATGAGGCTGATCCACTTGCCTGTGGCAGACAGAGCCACACAAACTGCAAAACAAATTACTTGTGAATGTTTAAAAAAAACTAGACCGATGATAAGTAGAAAGATGAATAGGTAGGTAGGTAGAGAAGTAGGTAGATGACAAATGATTACATAGAGATAGATGGGTAGGTAGACAGACAGACAGACAGACAGACAGACAGACAGACAGACTGACTGACTGATAACAGACAGATAGGGGGTAGATAGATGATAGATAGATGACTATGATAGATAAATAGGTATGTAGATGGGTAGGTAGACAGACTAGCAGGAGATGCTGTCTGTTTACTGAAGAAAATCCTAAATGTAAAGTAGTTGAATGAGCATGCGGAGAACTGAGAACATCAGAACACCTGAATTCAAAGGACAACAACAGATAATTGGTCAGACAGATGGAAGGGAAACATGCCCTCTCATCATTGTCAAACAGTATAAAGAAAGATTCTAATCCATCCTCTTTTTAAAAACATATGAGAGCCGCGAGGTCCACAGGGCCATGGGAGCCCTGAGAACAACAATCTGGAGGCACAGGATGAAACTCACCCACCTACCACTCAAGCTTCCTTCTTCCCGGCCCCTCCCTTTCAGCCCTTGCTATCCTTCAGCAAATAAGTATTCTACGAAGAAGCCTCAAGGACCACATCAATGAGAAATTATAACTTCCAAAGGCGCCATTATTTGACCTGTGTGCATAAAATACAAGTAAAATGCTAAATGAAGACCACATGCACACAAACACATTCACACAAACAGAAAAAGATACATATGCATGCATTTGTGCACATACACACATACATACACACACACACACACATACACACACACACACACACCAGCTAGAAGTCAGTAAAACTGATGAGTATCATTTCTCTCTGGGGTCCAAAATTCAAAGAAAAGATTCTCTCTTTATAGCAATATCACAAAGAAAAGTTGGAATTAAAAACTAGCAAGGTAAGACAAGGAAGCTAAAAGATTTTCTGGCAGAGTACAGAGAAAGTGTAGGAGGCAGAGGCATGGCAGCACTCGCCTGTAATCCCAGAATTTGGGATGCTCAGATAGGAGGACCCAAGTTCAAGGTCACTCTGGATTACATAATGAGGATGAAGCCAGCAAGGACTGCAATACAAGATCCTGCTTAAGTAAACAAACAAAATGCCACAAGAGAATTTTGAAGGGTAATCACAGGATCCTTATCTTATTGGGGAAGTAGAAACATAGCCACGTGTATTTATAAATATCATCCAGCCAGTCAAGTTGATGGTACATGCCTGTAATCACAGCACTTGGGAGGTAGAGGCAGGCGGACCAAGAGTTCAAGACCAGTTTCCAGTACATAGTGAGTTTAAGGCCAGCCTGAGCTACATGGAACCCTGTTTTGAGAGAGAGAAAGAGAGAGAGAGAGAGAGAGAGAGAGAGAGAGAGAAGCAGACAGACAGACAGATCTATACACTTAAAACAATAATATCTTAGGAAAGGAAAATTACTATTTTGACAATATTCTTACAAAAAGACTGAACTTTCCAAGATCTCATGGGAAGAGGACTCATACAAATACATAAGTGGGAAGAAAATGCTACAAAGTAAAAAACGGAGGACAGGGAGGAGGGGAGGGGAACATAAGGGACAGAAGAGAGGAAAGCATGCCGGGCAGTGACAGCCCTGAGAAGAAAGCTTAACAGACAATCAGGCCAGCCTGAGACACCGCGGTCTCCCCATAGTGTAGATGGGGACAATAACATCTCCATAAGATGTCCATGCCTCTCTGCCGCAAGGTTCGTGCATTCTGATTTGCTTAGACAAAAGTTGCACTTTTAAATTATTATTAAACATGTAGAAAGGCCCTCAGAGGCCCTGGTGCCGCCCACAAAAGTTAAGTCCTACTAGAGCTGACCCCAAGGTTTCCCGCTTTGCTCTAACAGGAAGAGTATGTATAAACAATCCATGCCCTTCACAGAAAATATTTGTAGCCATCCCAGGTTCTCCATCTCTTGAGCCAAACTTAGAATCAACCATGGCACATTCTAAACCCAGAAAGAGAAAAACAGTAGGCAGGAGGGCAGGGGGCATTGTTTCTAAATATTCTGATTCAGCTTCCCAACATCCCAGAAACTCCATTACCTGCAGAGAAGTCCACAGCTGCCACGCCCTATCCAAAATCTCCATGTTCATCCTTCTCGATGGGCCTATGGCTACCTACTACTGTAAGCTACGAGACAACACTCAAGAACTCATTCTGACTTCAAGAGCATGCTCAGCCCTCACAAGGAACAGGGCAGACTGCCATACAGTCACTTCACTTTTAGCCAGTGAAGGCCCAGGCTAGATGGGTGAGTGCCCAGATCTATCTCTTGTGTGGGGAAGGCAGAGGTATGCTTGGAGCAGTCTTCAAGTGGTCCCTTAATGGGCTTAAATATCAGCCCTCTTATATTAGCCACCTTTGCTTTCCTGTCCTACTGCCCCCTTCCTTCTGGTGCCTCCTGGGCTGCCTCACAAAAAAACTGACAGCTCCAAAATCCTTGTGTCAAGAGTCGAGACATAGCTATTGTAAGATACCATGCATGGAACATCTAGAGTGTGCCTATGCCTCCTCCCTCAAGGCTCAAGGAACAGTTCAGAATAGAGGGCAGAAAGATTAGAAGAGCCAGAGATCAGGGAGAACCAGGACAAACCCATCATCTGGACATGACAGTTCCCCGACGTTCATGAATTCACAGCAGATGTGGTTGCCGCCTGCACAAGACCAAGCCAGCCAACCTAACATTCCTCTGCTAGGCAGAGGCCATCAGCATCAGGAAGGCTGTACGTGATTCTCTCTAGTTGCAAAGAAATAAGGGCAGACGTTAATAAGTGTACACTAAGGTGAAATCCAAGTTTTAAAAAAAAAAATGTGGATTATTCCAACTGACAAAAAGACTGTGTGTGCAAACCTATAGAACAGGAACATTCAGGATCAAAAAGCAAGGCTTAAACTATATGTGCCATTGCGATAGAAAGAAGAAAAAGATAAAAATGCTTCAAACACTAAAATAATAGAATAACGAAATAAATCTGAGGAAATCAAAAGGCAAGATCAGCTAGGAAGGCTGGTTCCACCTATAATCTCAGATATTCATGAGACCAAGGCAAGAAGGTCTCAAGTTCAAGGCCAGCCTAAGCATATTAATGAGACCCTACTTCAAGATACAAGGTAAGAAAAAAGAACATGGCCAGCATGTGCAAGGTCATGAGCTCAATCTTCAGTATTACAAATTTAAAATTAAAAACAATTATTCATGGCTTAAAAGCAGAGTTATAACAAGGGAATAAATCTGAAACCAAATTTTTTAGAAACAAAAATAAAGGTCGAGAGAAAATGACTCAGTGGTTAAGCACTAAGTGCTCTTTTAGAGGACCCAGATTCAAGTCCCAGTACCAACATAGCAGCTCACGACTGTCTGTGATGCCAGTCCCAGAGGATCTGATGCCCGCTTTGCCTCTACAGGTGCCAGGCACACATGCGGCGCACAGACACACATGCAGACAAAACACCCATATGCACAAAAGCAGGTAAGCAAAAATTTAAAGCTCATTTATAAAGAAAGAAACCGCAATAAAATGAGTCTGCCATGGGGTATTCTAATAAATAAAAGAGGAAAACAGAACACGTTAAAACATTTATTAAATTTCAAAAGATATTATGAAGACAATAATAAAAGAGATCATTCAAAGGAGTCTAAGACAGCATTTTAATTTCAGCTCAGAGACTGTAATGGAACAGGCAATTTCCTAAACCCTTTAATCACCGTTGACCCGAGACAAGGCAAAAGTCCAAACACACTAATCTTAGAACCGATTTAGAAAGTAACCAGAGAGTGAGCCACCTAAAGTAGAAAAGACCCAGACAGAAACCTGGAGGGGATCGTCAAACCTTGAGGACTCAGACTTCAGCTGCCCGGTTAGTAAAGAACAGTCCTGCTTCATCTTACAAAGCCGGTGCAAACTTTCCCATCCAAACTTAACATAGATCACATATTACAAACTAACTCTCACTTATGAATAGTAATGCAGAAGTGTTGAATAAAATATCAGCACTTACATTCCGGCAGCATGCTAAAAGAATAATATGCCAAGATTTAAGATACAAAGACCGATCATTAGGGCTCACTACAGCCACATGTCATCTTAGAAAAATAATAGAATCATCTTCAAAGACGCTGGTAATGCTGATGGGGGTGGTGGGGAATAGCACTTGGTCTTAGCTAGGAAAAAAAATCTGTTAAAATATAAGAAAGTAGATGTGACTTTAATATGATTTCTTCAGACATACATAGAGGAAAAACTCATCGGTGTGTATACCAGCAAATTACCATGACATTCCCATTGAAATCTGGAATAAAATACGATACTCACTGCCACCATACTAACATTGTTCTATATACTTAAGAAGCTGAATAAACCTGATAGTTAAAACTGGGAAGGACAAATAATGGTTATGTGTATCTGATGTGATTGTTCATCTATGAAACCTAAGAAGATCAACTAAGGACCTCCAGGAAGAAAGAGAATACAATAAAATATTTATATTTCACATATACAGAACACCTTCTTATTTATAAATATCCTAATTAGAACATATAAAGAAAAATGACTCACAAATAAGAGTTTTTAAAAAGTTAAAACGGGACTTGGAGAAAGGCTCAGCGGGAAAGTACTTGCTTAGCCTGCATGCCACCCTTGGTTTCAATCCCCAGAATCTCATAAAAAACAAAACAAAACTAGAAAACAGAAAAAATAAACTTTTAAAGGTGTTGTATCTACAAAAAGATAATATTGAGAATATTAAGGCCCAGCAGAGGAAAGGGTAGGAAAGCTCAAACGAAAAGAAAACTTTGCAGTTAGAAGAAGGGTTAAGTGTTGTAACAGCGTCATTTTGTTTTAGGTCAACAAACTCCTAGATCTCATATAGTTTTATTAAAATATTAATGGAATATTCCTTGAATGAGTGATCCTCCTTCTAAGAAAATATAACAGAAGAATAATTTAAAGCAAGTTGGTCTAGGTGCACAGAGCGGACAGGAAAGAAGAGAGAGGCTAGAAGTGGATACCTATGAGGACATACAGGGTGAGCAGCAGCAGTTGAAGCAGTGGAGAGAAGGCATTCTCAAGGAGAAACACTGTAACAGCTGGTGAGTCATCGGAGGATGACCACCCTGGGTCCTCCTAATTCACTTCTTACCCACCCCACACCAAGTAAATGTCAGTGGGACGTGTAATCAACCAGGGGTTTAAGTGGTGGAAACATTATAAGGAAACATGCTATAAAACCTAAAATCCACAAGCAAAACATTTTAGGCGTCCAAGGAAGAAGAAAAGGAGGTGACGGACTAGAAGGCTGACCAAAAATTAAGAGTGCATCAAAAGCCCGATAGAAGCTATGTCTCTATAAGCTAACTGGACACTATGTTTACAAGAGTTTGAAGACAGGTATCCTGTGGATGATGCCTCTTCTAGAAGCCACAGGTTTGTTTATAAGAAAATCCAGTGTCAAATGATGGATACCTCTCCATGTATTCTTGAAATCTCAATGGCTCCTCAAAACAATAGACTGTTTTCATTGTTCTTATTTGCCACTAAGAACCAGAAGGTAGGGCTGGAGAGATGGCTCAGCGGTTAAGAGCACTGACTGCTCTTCGAAGGTCCTGAGATCAAATCCTAGCAACCACATGGTGGCTCACAACCATCCGTAATGAGATCTGATGCCCTCTTCTGGTGTGTCTGAAGACAGCTACAGTATAGTAATACATATATAATTATTAATTATTAGCTTAACTATAATAATTATATATTTTATAGCTTAGCTATAATAATAAATAAATCTAAAAAAAAAAAAAAAAAAAAAAAGAAGAACCAGAAGGTTTAAGAACCAAGATCTAGTGCTGAAGGAACCACGTGGTTTAGATCCGGGACACAGGAATGTAGCTGGAACTGTGCTGGAAACTTCCTCCTTGTTGGCTAGCATCCATAGTGCCTGAAGTGCTATGCAGCAACTGGAGGAAAGAACCCATCGCCAGCCTCACCCAGCTTCGGACTCATTATCACCGCCACACAGGATGTGACCTCTGCTGCAACGGTGATGTGCCTGCTTTCTGATGGAACATGGAGCCCACCGCAAGGAAAGAAATACAAGCCTGGTGATGTAAAATAGGCCAGCTGTGACCCCGAAGGTCACAGCCCCAGTGGAGAGAACCTACTACTGATGCTATACCGGATAGACATGAGATTAAGTTACCTCCTAAGATTTACATTTAAACACAGACTGGTGCTGCTCTCCAGCTGGGTCACTGCTTCTTTTGGCTGTGGACAATGGTGAATCAGAGACGCACAGCTGCTGGGTATTCAATCTTACATGAGACTTTTGTGCCACCCCCTCCAAGACCCAAGGGACATCCCAGAAGTGGGGGTGGGACAGATAAATATAAGGGCAAGGTGCTTGGGAATAGGGCTGTAAAATACTGTCTTCTGGCTCTGGCCTGGCCATTGTGGTCATGAGGGCGCAGAAGCTGTGGCTACATACAAGACCTGGGTGGGAAGATATGACGTGGAAGGAGGAAGCAGATTGGTTGGGAAGAAGAAGGTGCTAGCAGAAGTGGGTGGGGGGATAAGGGAGAACAATTGGGGTTGTATTTGAACATAATACAAGGTATATATGTGCAAAATTATCAAAAAGAAAACAATGTCTTTTAATTTGGTGCTACAAAACTGTGCAACGTCCACATATTATTACTATTAAAAAAAAAAAAACTGGAAAAGGGTAAATGTGATACATACACCAAAATCTTGCCTAATGTAAGATGTTCTTATAAGTTAGTTAGTTAATGAGAAAAGTTCAATTACACCCACACAACACACACAATAAATAAGTGGGTATGAAAATACATAAGATGACTCATGGGGTGAGATATTTATAACATGTGCATATGTATCTTTAAAAATATCCAGAACATGACTCATAATTATGAAAACTTAATTAACCACTTAATATACAGCATTATGCTTGGTATAGCGGCACATACCCAGCATTCCAGAGGCTTGAGGAAGGAGGATCAGAAGTTCAAAGCCAGCCTGAGCAGTGCAGTGAAACTATCTAAAAAAAAAAAAAGAGCATGTGTGTGCTTGCCACACAAGTATGGACCAGAATTCAGATCTCCAGTACCAAGTGGACACAGTGGCCCTCCTGCAGTCCAGGTGCTTGGGAGACAGAGACAAGGGATTTGCCCAGAGCAAGCTGGATAGCTGAGCTGGCTGAGTTGGTGAGCCATGGATTCAAGCAAGAGGCCCAGTCTCAGTGTATTAGGTGGAGCATATATAACGAACGAAGACACCTACTACCTACTTCCGGCCTCTATACACACAAGAAAACTTGCATCAACATTCATATACACCACCCACAGTAATAAATAATTTATTTCATTTATACAATATATTTTGATCATCTCTTTCCTCTCCTTCAACTCCTCTCAGGCCCCGTAAACCCACTAAACTTTATGTGTTCACTCTCTCCCAAAAGAAAATACACAAAAAGTAAAAATCAGAACAGCCAACAGCAACCAAGTCCCACACGATGGAGTATGTTATGCACTGCCCCATAATCCCAGGCATGGGGCCTACCTGCAGTGTGGTTGATATTCCCGTGTCACTCCTTTGGAGAAATCTGGTTTTCCTTTTCCCCAAAGATATCAATTGCAACAGTTTCTTGTCTTCCTCTGCAGGTCTTTTATATATAGCTATATTCTCTATGAGCTCTTATGTGCATCAGTCCTGAAATAAATAATGTTTTTAAACACAAAAATATTTTAACCTCTTAGATTAACAAAAATACTGCTAGGAACTCCCGTGCTCATATACTACCAATACGTATGTAAATAAATACAAATTGAAGATAGTCTTCTAAAATTTTACACATATATAACATTGACCAAACCAAGTTTTCATTCTAGAACCATGCCCAAAACTGCCATTGTGAGTTTTTCTGCACATGTGCTCAAAGATAAACATACAAATATGTCTGCTGGCAAAATCTTTTTAATAGTAAAAAACTGGAAACAATCTAAATGTCATTATAGAAAGCGTTGTTTTTTTCTTAAGGATAAAAAAAAAAGCGTCATCCACAACTCCAGCCAGGCAGCCTGCATGTGGAATGAGGCCTGCCTCCTGATGAGCTGACATGAAGCTATCTCCCAGACAGACTAAGTTTACAAGAAAAATAAAAAGGTGCCAAACAGCATGTATTGAATGCCATTATTCCTTCCCACAGCTCTGAAAGGCATCTCTGGAAATTAGCGAGAGTGGTGGACTCTGGGAAGGGGGATTTAGAGTTGGGGTCGCAGCATACTCTGTGACTCTGCACAGCCAGCAGAGTTGGCAAAACTATACTGCTCAAGATGATGACGAAAATAAGTCTCCTTGCTGGACGGTGGTGGCGCACGCCTTTAATCCCAGCACTCGGGAGGCAGAGGCAGGCGGATTTCTGAGTTCGAGGCCAGCCTGGTCTACAGAGTGAGTTCCAAGGCTATACGGAGAAACCCTGCCTCGAAAAAAAAAAAAAAAAAAAAGAAGTGTCCTTGAGCAAACAGAAAGGGGAGTAAAGAACACAGTTCACTTACAACAGCACCAGAGAGTAAGATCCTTAAGATCAATAGAATCAAGCGAAAGACGCACGCTGAACTGGGGAAACGGACACAGACAAATCAGAGGACATTTGCACTCAGGAAGCAGAAGACATACTGTCTTGTTAAGATACCAGTGCTGTCCAAGCCACCCACATCCCTAAAGATGCCCATGCTGCCCATGCACCACTCTGCACCTCTAATGGTGTCCTCAGCAACATCATCCAGGGTGATCTAACATAAATAGAAAAGCCTATCTTAAAAAACATAAAAAAAAAAAATCTCAAAGTGTCCCAACCAGCCAATCAGACTCAGAAAAGCAGAACACAGTTTGTGCTTCCTAATGTAAAAAAAAAGGGTATAGAGCAATGGTGATCAACCCAGCATGAGAGGAGATAAACGAGAATGGCAGCCTCAGCATCAAACGCACCAGCCTGCACACCAAATGAAACAACTTTTCAAAAGAAAGAAATGCCAGAGGGTAGAAATTTTAAGAAAGAAACAAAAGAAAAAAATCAGGTCAAGTCAGGCAGGGTAGCACAAAGAAGACAGAGGTAAGGGGATCACGGGTTTGAAGCCAGGCTGGCTCTATAGGCTACAGAGTGAATCTGTGAGTGAATGAATGAATGAATGAATGAATGAACAGTACATTTTAAAAAATACAGGCAAGTGGAATAAAACAGAAATAAATCGGAGGTATAGCTCAGTGGTTAAGTACTGGTGTGGCACTCCCAAACCCCTGAGTTCAATCTATGGAACTACAAACAAGTAAACAAACAAACAGACAACATTTATTTGCAATACAGTAGTTACACACATCTATGGGGCTGAAGGAGAAGAATCCAGGGTTCAAGGACAGCCAGGGCTGTACAGTGAGTTCAAGAACAGCTTGAGTGACCTAGTAAGACTCTGTTCCCAAAAGAAAGGAAGAAAAGAAGGGAAGGATACAAGGATGGAGAGGGAGAGAGAGAAAGGAAGTAAGGGAAGAAAGAGGGAAGGAGAGAGGGAGGGAGAGAAGGAGGGAAGGAGGAGAGAGGAAGGGAAGGAGGGAGGGAAGAGAGAGGGAAGGAGGGAGGGAGGAGGGAGGGAAGGAAGAAAGGAAGGTCAAAAGCGTTCACTGTGGAAAGCAGTGTTTCTAACAACTGGAGTTGAACCTGGATATCTACACACAGAAGAAGTGAAATTGAGCCTGCTATATACCATGTCCCGAAATGTACACAAAATGGATCCGTGGCCTAACTGTAAGAACTAAACTATCAAACTTTCAGAAGAAAACCAAAGAAACACATTATGATGCTAGATTTGGCAAGATTCTGGCAAGAATATCAAAAACAACAAAAACCAACAACAAACAAACCAAAAAAACTGTACTACAATAAAACTTGGTTGCACCAAATGACAAAACCAACAAGGTGATAAAGCTTCTTGCAGGATGAGAGAAAAATATGCAAAAGGCTAACTCCAGGAACACGTCAGCTCCTCTTAACCTCAATAACACAAAAACAAGCACATCGGGTTTAGTGGTACAGTGCTTGGCCAGCACGCACAAGGCCCTGAGTTCTAGTCCCAGCATCTCAAAAAAAATGGGCATGGGACTTAGATAATTCACGAGAGATAGAATATAAAGGTCCAACAAGCCTGTGACAAGCTATCCATTAGGATATAAATCAAAAGCCTTACCCCATGGATGTTGCAATAAGCAAGGAAAATGAATAATACTAAATATTGACAAGAATGTGAAGAAATTAAGGACTAGAAAGATGGCTCAGGGGCTAAGGCCCCTGCTGCTCTTTCAGAGGGCCTGGAGTAAGTTCCTAGCACCCACATCAGCCTGTAACTCCAACTCCAGGGACCTGCTGACCTCCTCTGTACTCTAGGCACTGCGCTTACATACACAACCCATGCAGGGGCACATACATATACACAGAATGAAAAACAAAAATAAAATCATTTTGATAGAATAGGAAAACATTAGAAAGTATATGCGCTAATGGTAGAGATGCAAAATACTGTAACTAATATGGAAGACTACGGAAGGTATTTCCTCAACTACCAAAAACAAAATCATAGCACAACCCAGGAATCCCACTTCTGAGTACATGGCCACATGCGTTGAAACTAGGCTTCCAAAGAAATATCTGGATTTCAATTCACAATAGCCAAAAGATCCAAGCAACTCAAATGCCTAGCAGTATATGAATGGGGCAAAAAGTATGCCATATACAGTATAATATTACTCAGCCATAAAAAGGAAAGAAACAGACATATGTTGCAATATAAACGAGCTCTGGGGATATTATCCTCGGTGAAATAAGCCATAACAAAAACAAATGATCATAACTCTGCCATTTCACCTTGAGAATATCTGGAGCCCCGAAGATTTTCAAAGATTCCTTTTCTAGGTCCAGCAAAAATGTTGCTGCTATCATCAGTACACTGCCATCTTGGTGTGTAACACTTCATCCCCCCCCCAACCCCCCGCCTCCCCACCCCCGCCCCTGCTGCCCCGTAAGGTTACAGAGTGTTTCTTACAGGAAACTGAAGCTCAGAAAAGTTAAGTAACTTGCCCAGCATACATAATTGACAGAGTTGAAACTTTGGCCCACATCTGCAGCTCCAAAGCTTAATGCAGTCAGGAAGGATTCCTATCATACAGCTGCATGCTAGGAGTTGAGCTGTGAGAATGTGGAGGAAGGCCAGGAAAATACAGGTGGGTATATCTGTTGCTTTTGTTTTTCGGGAACTTAAACGGCGGAGCATCCACTCTGCTTGAGCACTGCCCATCCATGTGTAGTTTCAGGTGAATTAAATCAGACACGTGTGGCAGCCCCAGGGAACTAGTGGAAGGTCTTATTGTATTAGTCATTTTCCCTGTCATCTTGAATTAGTGTCATATTAGCTTAATGCAAGACTAACATGATATAGAAATGTTAGCATATTACAGAACACTCAGTGTGTCAAGTAAGAACTTTATCACATTACTCTGATGTTTCAGAGAAGGTGGGAATGTGAGAGTGTCCATAAAAGACAGTGAATACCAAGTCCAAGTGAAACCCTCAGTATGGCGCTGGGATTGGAGAAGAGAGAGACCTATGAGGCTACCTCGTTCCAAGATATCTGATCTACTAAAGGTTAAGGGACAAGCTGACATGGCTTTTGAAACAGTCCCAGAGGATTGGCATTTCCGTGAGGATATCCTTTCCCTCAAGTTACATACAAACAGCATATCTGAAGGGAGCCCATGACAAAGGAATCTCACCTTTGACCCAAAATGATTAGCTCTTTAGTTCTTGTATGGAACTGCAGCCTTGGTCGTCGGTGGATTGCATCTCCCGATGAGTCAATGACTGGGGCTCTTTCTTCTCTTGAGTTTATTTACAGCTCTAGAGGTTCCATTGTGGGCTTTCAGGGATTATCAAAGCCCTGAATTTGTACATAAAGTTATATGCACACAAACGACTCTTTTTCTTGGAAAATTTCCTTAGATTCTTACAAGAAAAAGTCATTAAAACAGAACAGGGAGCCAGGCGTCCTGCACATGGTGGTAAGCTCAGCACCTGAGAAGCTGAAGCAGGAGGATGATGAGTTTGAGGCTAGCCTAGGCTACCCAATGAGACACTGTCTCACAAACAAAACTTTACAGAACATCAGGAAATATCAAGGTCGAGCAAGATAAGGGACAGCTCCAACCCTAATCTTACCCCTAACACTGCCGTTGACTTGCTAGGTGACATCAGTCACAGCTGCCTTATTCGTAGATTGCATGGTTGTGTTGTAAACTTGTGGTAAGGTTTAATGCAATGGTGTTTGGAAAGAACTTCAAGAAAGATAAAAATCCTTTAAAAAAAAAAGTCAGTTGCCAATTCTCCTTTTTAAAAAAAGTGTTATCATCTTCCAAAGGCAGAAGCCCACGTGTGAGCCTGCGCACACTGCCCTGACTCGAGATCCCTGTGCTCCACCATCCCAGCCTCTCAGAAAGGAAGCCCATTGCTGTATGGACCTTCTTGCCTCTCTTACAGCAGTGAGCCCTTGGCTTCCTATACCTCTGATAACATAGTAATTTCAGTGAACCAAATCCCGGTGGAGTAACCCAGACTATGGTCCTAAAACATTATTGGGCTACTTAAGCCAGAGCGACCAAGCCAGTGTTTGAGACATCACTCTCGAGCTAGCAAGAAGGACTGAAGAAAACACCGTTCAGCTCCACTATAAATGCGCCTTTCCCCTTAATTAAAAATCTATTAGCAAATTTCCTGATAGGCTGATGGTATTTACAAATATAAACTAATAGCTATTTATTTGGATGTTTATACTAAGGCTCAAAACGAGTTTTTTCCTTGTAGTGTGATAATTGTTCAGATGACTTCCTGCTGATTTAATTACTTCAATTAATGAGGATTCTGCTAGAGTTTCCCTTGGCTTTGGTTCTTCTGTGCTGTTATCACTGGGGTCTCATTGATTGTAGCTTGAGGGCCAAGCTGTATCTGTACCACTCTCTCAAACAGCAGCGCTAAGAGAGACGCAGACAGTGGAGAGAGGAAGAACACAGAAACCTCCGCAGAGAGGGGGCTTCTGGCCCTGTACCACTGTGCTTGCTCTTGTTTGGTTCAAAGATGCATGTGGCCACCTCCGTTTTCACCTCTTGCCCCCGTGGCACCAGTGATGGGCTTCAGTGGTTAGGTGAAGCCCAATGGGGCAACTGGAGCCCAACAAGAATCCTGACCTCAGAACCTTGTGTTGTTTCAGACTCTTCTCTGGCATGGCCGATACCTGAGGCAGATGCTTTTCAAAGAGAAGGCTTCATGTTGGCTCAGAGTCTCAGAGGTTCAACCTGTGGACAGCCAGGTGAGATAGAACATTGTGGCAGTGAGTGTGTGGAGGCGGAGATCAGCAGGGTTGGGTAGTGGGTGGAGGCAAAACTGATCATCCTATGACGGGTGATAGAGAGAAGGGATCGCAGACCCGATATAGCAGTTAAAGTCATGCCGGCACTGAACTATAGGTGGGCGCATCTCCCAGGGCTTCAAGAAACTCCTAAAGAGGTTCCACCAACTAGGAACCAAGAGTAACACAGGAACCAATGGCAGATATTTCATATACATGCCTGATGTCCTGGTAGCTGTAAAGTATATGTACCAGTTCTGAAGCATGTCTCCCTTCAAGAGAGCATCAAATTGTTCTCTCTCCCACCATCTCCCTCACCCCACTCTGTGTGTGTGTGTGTGTGTGTGTGTGTGTGTGTGTGTGTGTGTGTGTATTTTACATGAACTGTGGGGAGCTGTTCTAAGATCCTGCCCATTTCCTGTTCCAGCTTGTGGTAAACAACTTACTGCTCAAACTCCAGCCTTAAGCCACGTCTCTTTACCCGCAGAGCAGAATGCTAATTGAGTTCTTGCAAAAGCACCAATCAGGTTTGAGCACGTAGTCGGTTCAGCTATTTAAGCAGCACCCAGCTTGGGCTCAGGGTCTTTCTCGCTTCAGCAAATGTGGGTGCTCTCAATAAAGTGTGATCGAGAAGAATCCTGTTGCCGCGTCTTCCTTGCGCAACAATGAACTTTGCTTCTGTGTTGAGAGAAGCTCCATAGACAGACTCATGTAACAAAGAACCAAGGTATTCTCCTTCTAGGAACCTTAGAGACGAGCCCTTTGGAGTCCATCTTCCGGTCTGGTCAAACCCTCCAATGATAGAGCCAGGTGAGAACTTTTACTGCAGCTCCATGAGAAAGTCAGAAGGTGAACTACTCCCTTGCCATCAGCAAACCATGGCTAAGCTCATGGAGTCTCGGGACCTTGGGACCTTCCAGTAACAACTCTTTACTTTCACAGTAGAAACATCCTCACACCCAGAAATCGAGAAACACGGTGAAACAAAAGGAACCATTTCAGAGAGTGCTAGCAATGTATGGAAAAAGAAAATCGTACAAGGTAAGAAGAGGAATTACATGAGAAGCACAACAGAAGCTTTCCTTGAGGTGGAGCATCCAAACTGAGATTTAAAGATACATGATACCTGGCAAAGAGAACTCTGGCTAGAGAGAAAAGCAAGAGCTAAATGTACACGTTAGGAAGTGGCCTGGTAGTTTTATATGCTGAGCAAGGAGACAGCACTGTGTAAAGTAGGAGAAGGTGTTAGACTGAAGTATGCAAGGCCTCGAAGCTCTCTCGCCAAGGGAAGTGGGAGGTCTCCAGGGGGCTTTCAGTAGGGACAGCCATCTGTTGAACATCTCTAAAGGTCCAGGCGCTGCCACAAGTGCCTGCCACAGGGCGAACAAGAAAGAACCCCAGCAGTGGGCCTGAGTGCCTTTCTCAGGAGTCAATGGCCACAGCCAGCTAGGGGTAGAAGTCGTAACAACCACCCCTGAGCTAAGCTAGGAGTGTAGAATAGATAGTATCACTGAGGGATTACGTGGAGGTAAAGAAAATAATTAGCCAAGGAGTGCTCTGATCTGATCCGGGTTATAAACAACCAGGCCAACAGCAGAGCTTGCAACTTGAGGTATTGATGAGTGTGTCAGAGCAAGTGTAAGTCCCACCTGTGAGACTCAGGCCTTAGCAGGGAACAGTGTCGAAGTGAACAAAACCAGGCTTAAGAACATCCCCATAGATCAAAGACAATTGGTGTGTCATGTATAAGATATGCTGAGTGATTTGCAAAAAGTGACTTAATGTATGTCACGTCTTTGAAACCCACAACAATCCTGGGTTAATCTGGAGAAAGTGTATGTCTTCCTTTCACAGATAAGGAAACCTGAGTCTCAGAAAAGGCTACGGTCTGTGTGACCTCACCAGCCAGGAAGAAGCCATGCCGGGGCATGGACGAGAGGGCGTTAGGGACAGGCTGGTTATTTGTGTTGTTACTTTAATCTATTCAGCATCCTTGTCCATCAATGCACTCCACCTCTGTGACAACCAGATGACTTCTGAGCCCTACCCCCCATGTGATTCAGCTTTCCATCACTATAATGAAATGTCCAAGATCATTAAAATAAGAGAAGAGCTTTGTTCTGGCTGTTTGGAAGGCAGCTCATGATCCATTGGCCTTATTGCTACTGGCTTATGGTAAAGCAGCACAACCTGGCAGAAGCCCATGAGAGAACAAAATTGACCATCTCATCAACCAGGGACCAAAGGGAAAGAGGGAGAGGCCATGGTTCCACTGCTCATTCATGAACAAACCCCAGGGACCTAAAGGCATATCTAAGGCCCAACTCCTATGTCCCAGGAATGCCGCCCTATGGGCCAAGCTATTAACACATGAACCTTTAGGGGACATCATATATCCTAACTACAGCATCCTTGGTGGGACACGCACACACACACACACACACACACACACATACACACGCACTACCACCAGCACACACAGACACACACCACACACAGACACATATCCCACCCCATATCATGCTACATGCATGCACCACACACACATACACACACACATGTACCACCCCACACCATACACATACCACACAGAGACACACACACACATACCATACACAC
>JADRCD010176839.1:16921-43428 GCA_019843815.1 Montemys delectorum
TGCACCACACACACAGGTACCACCCCATACCATACACATACCACACACAGACATACACACACAGCGTCCTTGTATCCACGGAGTGAGTACTTTCCATCAAACAGTTACTGGAAGCTGAAGGAATGGAACCACACGCACACGCACGCACACACACACACACACACACACACACACACACAGCGTCCTTGTATCCACGGAGTACTTTCCGTCAAACAGTTACTGGAGGCTGAAGGAATGGAAAAGGATCAGACTCACTATCTAACCTTGAAGACCTGTAAGATGACTCATCCCTACAACACCTAGAAAGATCTTGTAGAAAGGTTGGTTCCTAGGCCTGATACAGGAAGTCCTTCCCACTGACAAGAAACAAACAGGAGTCAGATCCACAAAAAGACCATGCAGAAGAGGACTGTGGAACTTCAGGCAAGATATTAAAATATTCTCATGGCCTGACCAAATTCTAAGCATGAGAGTTGATGAACCGCTTTATTGAATTTTGTGGATAAATATTTAAAGCTTTCCAGGGTTTGTGTAAATCACACCCAACAGATGCACTTGCTGACAGCGCCATCTCCTGGTAACTTCCAGTGTTGTGCAGAAACATGAAAAGGCAGCCAACCCAGAATAGCACCTGGTAAGAGACAGGGCATTGCCAGGTGGTCCCACAACAGGAGACCCAGTGCTGGCTGATGCGAAGGCACTGATAATCAGAAGCTGCAGAGCGTCTGAGAGGGGGGGAAAAACTCTAAAACAGCCTAAAATGAACAAGCAGAGGATGAAGGCTGTAAAGAAGAGGCAGCAATTTCTTCTCAAAATAAATTTGGAAACATGGCTTCCTCCAGAAGTCAAACCACACCCCCTCTCCTTTGCTCCAGGAGGAATCCCAGCAAGCCAGGATGCTGGCAAGAGTGTTCATACTCTCACAGTCTCGGGATGCATTGTTCCACTGGTTAGAATACCTGAACCATGACACTTGCCACATAAAGGGTACTGCACAGCTCTTTAAAAATTATTCTGGAGGCAAATACCCTATGGTGTCTGTTTTATATGGTTCCTAGCCTCAAACTGTTAAACGCGTGTACCTGGTTGGGAGTGAATATGGGAATGGTCAGGGGGAGACAAAGAAAGGGGAGCAAGGTAGCGAGGGGGAGGGAGGGAGTGAGGAAGGGAATGAGGGAGGGAGAGAAGCAACTATTTAAGGCAAGTGTGGAAAACTATAGAACTAAACAGAAGGGAGAATCCTGCCAGGGAAGGGAACAACAGAGACAAGGAGCAGGGAGAAAGGGGGAAGAAGAATTAGGGGAGAATTGACCAAAATGAAATATGTATGAAATCCCATACGGAGCCTATTGTTTGTAAGTTAATTTATAAGGTAAAAATATAGAAAGATAAAATGTTTTTGGAAAGAAGGAAAATATACCAACTCTCTACCCAAAGGAATTATATAAGAGAAGAATATTTAATGGCATGAAAAGGGTTCAGATTTTACGTTGTAAAATTTCAAAACAAAGTATGTGAGAGAGGGAGTGGGTGGGGAAGAACAGACATCACAATGTTAACAATGTATCTGTAGTGGAGAGAATATTTGACTGTTTTTGTAGTTCTGCTTCCAAATGTTTCCACTACTTTTACTGAGAAGAAAAAAGATACTACCCCAAGAGTGGACACCTCTGTCCTTTCACCAGCTGAGTGTGGCAAGTCACTTCCTGTGGCTGTGATAATTCCTACACATAAGACAAGTAACACCCCAAGCTAGCCATGAAGACTGTCCACCCCATCACACACTTATGAACTTCAGACATGGTAGAGCATTTACTCTTAGCCAGCCTGATCTATGTAGTGATCAGGTGAGGTTCAGGACAGTCCAAGCTATATAATGAGATCCCATCCCAAAAGAAAACAGAAGAGGGAAGGAAGGGAAGAAGGGAGGAAGGGAGAGGGAGAGAGATTAAGGGAGAGATAGAGAGGAAGGGAGAGGGAGGGAGGGAGAGGGAGGGAGGGAGAGGGAAGGAGGAGGAAGGAGGAAAGAAGGGAGGAAGAGGAAGAGAGAGGGAGGGAGGAAGGGAGAGGGAAGGAGAAAGGGAGAGAGAGGAAGGGGAAAGGAGGGGGAGGGAGGAAGGAAGAGGAAGGGATAGGGAGGGATGGAGAGAGAGAAAGAGAGAAAGAAAGGAAGGAAGGAAGGAAGGAAGGAAGAAAGAAAGAAAGAAAGAAAGAAAGAAAGAAAGAAAGAAAGAAAGAAAGAAAGAGAGAAAGGGCCTCAGATATAACTACTGGATGGGTCCACATATATCATGAAGCCACTATGAGTTGTACTGTAGTACTGTAGCCAGGACTTCTTGCCTGGCTCCCTCCCATTAACAGAGAGGGTCATCATGACATTGTCAGCTAAGATCCTTTGTCCACCAGTCACTGGAATACTATACTGGTATTCTCTCCCCACTAAGCACGGATTGACTCCTGTGGCTGGCTGAGTCTCCTTCAGGAGACTTACAAATGAAGCCTGGAGGAATCGCTACTGGTGTGTTGGTTTTGATGCTTTCTTTCACCCTCTTCTCTTCCTCACCTCTTAGCTTCTCAACATCACTATCATGTGTGTAGCCATTTTCTTTTGCATTAAAATTCCTCCTCTAGAATGGCATAAAACCAGTTCTCACCTCCTATTTTGAAAATTTGCTCAACTCTGGCAAAAAAAAAAAATGGGCAAGGAATGGTCCCCTTCTGTGGTCGGTGATTGCCATCAGTCTCCTAATCATTCTATCTCCTTTAACATCTCTTGACTAAGAGACTGGGAAGTCTGCTGCTTGTCTTATCCTTGGGAACTGTCATTTTCATAGTTACCACAACAATTCTCTGAGATAAACCTGTTCTGTCATGATGCCCCCTGAACTTGGCCCTGGCCTGGTGAGAAGCCACCACTGACCACATTTAAAGTGATGCCTCTCACCAGCATGGTTTCCTTACTAACGAAGACTGCCTCCCACGTCTTGGCACAAAGTCCCCTGGTACTGATTCTGGCCTCACTCTTGGGTCATTCCATCCTCTTCCCACCATTTCCACATAAGTTCCAACATTATCACCATTTGCTACGGGACTTCTTTTTCTAGGCCCCTAAAAAGTCACCGTAGCCATTGGACCGTACCATTTCCTGGGTGACATCATCTGCATCTCTTCACCCTCTTCTCTTCCTCACCTCTTAGCTTCTCAACATCACTGTCATCTGTGTAGCCATTTTCTTTTTGCATTAAAATTCCTTCATTTTAAACAGAGGTGTTTCTGTTTTCCTGGTTAGTTTTAAATGATTCTCCATTCAGATCTCCACACTGAACCTCCCTGAGGGAGGGAGCCATCTGCTCTCCATCTTAGAGTCATGTAACTAAGCACCTGACATTTTAGCAAATGCTCAGGAGAAGTTTGATTAATTTACCGGACAATGTTTACATAGAGGATAATTTCTCTCCTTCCACATGTCCGCCATGTGTTTCATGAAAGGCAGTTCTTAACACAAACATAGTGACATACCATCCTACGAGAAAAGAACTCAGAACCTCCCTATCTGCAGGAGAGAGCCTCTAAATGACTTTTGAAGGCGATGAGCTGGCCAGTCTCCTTCCATTAGAACTGTGTTTGGAAGTCAGCTTTGGCCCTTAGAAGTTCTTAGGCTGCTTCCCAGACAAGACTCCTGTCCAAAGTCCAGCCACGCTATCCACAGCTCCCTCATCTCCATCCCTCTGGCTGGTTCGTGATGTTTCTTTCTGCCATTGAATCTTGTGCTGCAGAAGATGCAAGCCACTTCCTAACCTAGGAGAGGGAAACAGAGAGGATGCAAAGATGTCGTTTGCCTCAAACCACAAAGTCATGATGAAGCCAGGACAAAAAAAAATTAGCTTTCTTGATTTCTCCCTGGTCTTTTTTTCTCCTGCCCTCCTTTCTGGAACCACCCAAGAGCAACTGCAGGTCTTTCTCTTCCACACTTAAGGAAATGAAAGCTTTGAGAAATAGCTTTGGTCTGGGCAATATACGTTTATTGAGTACTTAGTAATCAGACCTTTTTCTGGTGGCTGAATGCCGAGTGGCTAAAGGGAAATGGAGAGAATGGAACTCATAAAGTGGGGGTGGGTTGGAGAGGGCTGAGGAACGCAGGAGGGAAAGTAAGGGCAAGGGGGAAAGAGGAAATGCTCAGCCTCTGCTGTCATACACTTCTAAATTAGAGCTGTGTCTTCTAAAGTATTCTCAAAGTCCTGTGCATAAAATATAGCACGGGGGCCAGAAAAAAAAAAAAAGAAATCAGTTTAATTCAGGATACACTAGTATATGATCCATGGACCAGTTATAACTCTCACCCTGTAAGAGAGAGAGAGAGAGAGAGAGAGAGAGAGAGAGAGAGAGAGAGAGAGAGAGAGAGAGAGAAGCTCTGTATCTTTTAGAAGTTACAGAAAGTCTTGGAGAAAATGACACAGACCCCTTGTGGCCTCCAAAGCCTGGAATGCTTGCTCTTGTCCATAACAGAAATGCATGCAGGGAGTAAAAGTTGCTTTCTTTAATGCTACAATCAATGTACTCGAGAGTACAGCTTAAGGGAGGAAGAATTGTAGTGGCTCACCGTTTCAGGGGGTTCAGTGAGCATCACAGAGGTAAGGAGTATGTGCTGGAGGCTAGCCTTTAATTCTAGGTGGACAGGAAGTATAGAGTAAGACAGTAAGAGACAAAAGATAAAGTATTTGCAAGCACCCCCTACTGAGACCCATCCTACACTTCCAGGCCCTTTCAAATAGCACTGCCAGTTGGGAACCAAACACTCACTGTATTAGCCTTTTGGGAAGCCCTTCATTTCCACAGTATAACACTGATTTCTAGTCTAGCCTTAAAGAATTTGTGACTGGGTGGTAGTGTACATTACAATCTCAGTGCTTGGAAAGCTAAGGCAAAAAAAGTGAAGTTTAAGCCAGTCTAAGCTACAATGTCATTCCAGGCTAGCATGGACAATTTGATGAGACCCTTTCTCAAAGGAAAAAAGAGTGACAAAATAATTTATGAATATTTGAAGACTCTGCATTCTCTGGATGCGTTTCCCTCCTGTATGCTCAAATACATCTTCTGTGTGGAGCTGGCCTCTAACGTAAAGCTTGAATTGTACTTATAGGAATCCTGCTTTATTCCTTCAGGAATGGTTCAAAGCATGATTCCATCGGACTACTGTGCTTTAGGAATTCATGAGAGAAGGGACGTTCTTTCTCTTTGGAGCTGGACTATAAGGATGTAAACCTGACAGCCCTGGGCTCCATGAGGAGGGTATAGCTCGTGCTGAAGAGAAAAGCAGACTTACTTAGCGGGGTCTTGATGCCTGGACTCCCAGTCTAAAGCCTTCCTGCAAGCTGGACGAGAACACAGTCAGGGTCAACCATGTCAATGATCTGAAAGAAATAATCAGGACACCAGCCTAAACTATATGTTGTTCCAGAAACTGTTAAATAAACAACAGACCAATAATGCTCAAGTCATTCATGTCTAACTAAAGTCCTGCATTCTTTGGCCAAGAGCTCCTCAGCCATGCTCCCAGCAGGCTTCTGCACCCACCAATCCACACTCAGCTCCTATGACAATGATTACATTAGATTCCACACATAAGGACAACCATGTGCTCCTCTGTCTGTGACTAGCTGACCACTTAAGAATGTCCTCCACATTCATCCATGATATTGAACAGGACCATAGTTCCTTCTTTTAATGGCTGAGTACTGTTTAATCCTGTGTATGTCACACTTTCCTTAACCATTAATGTGCCAGTGACCATATGAGTTGATGTCATGTGGGCATTATGACAAATGCTGTAAGGTGAAAGTACAGCTCTCTTCCCCCACACTCTGATTTGGCTTCCTTTAGAAATGTACTCAGCAATGCAATTACTAGCTCATATAATAATTATGCTTTAATTTTACATACAGATAGACGTTAACAAAATACAAAACATACACCAGTAGAGAAAATAAAGACAAAATTTGATTCTAGGAGAAATTATATTATTATTATTATTATTATATGTAAAATGAAGCTCTAAGAAAAGGTATAAATAATGTCAGAAATTTTAAATGAGCCATTACTATAGATCCTACATCCTACAATCATAAAAGGTCATTATGAATAATTTTATGCTAATAAATTTAAGATAAGTTCAATTAAAATTCAAACAAAATCTGTCATTTGTAGAGATATGATAGAAGGCTGGACTTTAAGCATTTCTTTCCAGATTATTTACAGATGGAGCCTTTAGCTCAAACCATAAACTGAAGGAGAATGAATAGCCTCTGGGTAATTGCTGGTATAGATATTTTTAATTAATTTATTTATTTTAGGTATATGAGTACAGTAACTATCTTCCAACACACTAGAAGAAGGCATTGGATCCCATTACAGATGGTTGTAAGCCACTATGTGGTTGCTGGGTACTGAACTCAGGATCAATGGAAGAGCAGACAGTGCTCTTAACTAACCACTGAGCCATCTCTCCAGCCCCAGTACAAATATTTTTTTCTTTTATTTGTTTTTCCTGTTGGTGCTTTTTCTTTTTTATTAGATATTTTCTTTATTTACATTTCAAATATTATTCCCCTTTCCTAGTTTCCCCTCTGAAAACCCCCTATCCCCTTCCACCCTCTCTCTGTTCACCAACCCACCCACTCCCACTTCCTGGCCCTAGCATTCCCCTACACTGAGGCATAGAGCCTTCACAGGACCAAGGGCCTCTCTTCCCACTGATGAACAATAAGGCCATCCTCTGCTACATATGAGGCTGGAGCCATGAGTCCCTTCCTGTGTACTCTTTGGTGACCAAGCCCACTCAGTCTGTCAACAGGTTCTCCAGCGTAGGAGTGAGGATTAAAAAGAAAAAAGACAATTAGAAAACATTGTAACATAACCTCAGTCCATTCTGAGACTGAAGACAAGTTTTATTTTATTTTTTTTAACTTTTATTGCATTATGATGAGAAAAGTTACATGATTTCAATTTGTCTGATTGTTAACATTTAAAAACATATTTTAAGTAAATAGAATTAAATCACATTCTTGTTTCCCTTTTGTACCCCCACTCCTCCCAGAGACCCCCTCTTCAATACCTACAATATCTTTTTTGTCATATTCCTTAAAATTTATGAAATGTTATAATAAAAAGAGTATATAAAAGTTGTTTGATATAAAACAATCAATCTAACAGTGTTATGTAGATGCTTGTCTACAGCAATACTGCAAATGCATACGTTTTTCTCACTATAAATTTCAAATAACTCCAAATATATTAACTGTATATTTCAAAATAATACATCACTACTAGTATTTTCTTAAATGAACATAAATATGTAAAGTCTTTTTGTTTGTTTGTTTTGTATTTAGTAGAGTTTAAAATCTTGGCTCTTTCTGTGGTACAAGCCCAAAATAAGAACAATTTTTAGACATTGGATAAGGCTGTACTTCAATGACACTCAAATCACCGAAGGATTTTACCTC
The DNA here is from genome assembly GCA_019843815.1 of Montemys delectorum. NCBI lineage: Eukaryota > Metazoa > Chordata > Mammalia > Rodentia > Muridae > Montemys > Montemys delectorum. The sequence goes on from JADRCD010176839.1 coordinate 24,421, forward strand.
TATTGTAGCTAAGCTGAGAGTTAACAGTTCTGCTGCACCAAGGAATGAATTGTAGGCACGATTTTTAGATACAGACTTCCTGCTATGGTCAAAAAGCTATTTGACTTGAGTGTGTGACTTTATTCTCAGCCCACAGAGAACAGGTTACATTCACTTAAGAAATGGTGTGTGTATTAAGATGCTCTATCCATAAAGTCATTCACCAACTGTTTCAATGAACAATGGTTCTGCATGGAAGGTGGTACAGACATTAGGTGAGGCTAAGAATCTGGTTCATTGGTTGTGATGATTTTGAAAAGCACTCATCTCAGAGAAAGGGTAACTTATAAAGTCCTCTTCTTCAAACTTGATACAAGAGCTAGAAATGTCAAGCAAAGCATTCAGTCTCACTCTTTGTTGTTCTCTTTCCTACAAGCCACCTCCCAAGTTAATTGTCTATGTCTCCCTTGGGTATATAAATACTTTTGAAATATATAAGCTGTTCTAAAAACCATAGTATAGTGTAAAAACATGAAATAAACAATACTAATAGAGAGGCTGAGATAGGAGAAGCAAGATTTCAAGACCCTTATGTTGTACACAGCAAGACACTGTCACAAACAAGCTAAAAGTATACATAGATTGTACAATATTGGATCTATTTATCCAATTACCAAATTAGAGAGACCATTGGATGACAATCAACAAATTTCTAATTCCTCATATTTTTGGATTTCAATCACTTAAGATATGTTGGTAATATTAATTTTCATATTAAGATATTAAGAAAAGGTAATTGTCACTGTTGTTTTTGTTGTAAGAGGTGGAATTAGATTTGTGTGGATTTGTTGAAAGATTGCTTTCTTGCTTCTTGTAGGGTGTAGTTTTGCTCCTTATGTTGATATTTTCCATCTATTATCCTTTGGAGGGCTGGATTTGTGGAAAGATATTGTGTAAATTTTGTTTTGTCATAGAATATCTTGTTTTCTCCATCTATGGTAATTGAGAGTTTTGCTGGGTATAGTAGCCTGGGCTGGCATTTGTGTTCTTGTAGGGTCTGTATGACATCTGCCCAGGATCTTCTAGCTTTCATAGTCTCTGGTGAGAAGTCCGCCGTAATTCCGATAGGCCTGCCTTCATATGTTACTTGCCTTTTTTCCCTTACTGCTTTTAAAAATCCTTCTTTGTTTAGTGCATTTGATGTTTTTATTAGTATGTGATGGGAGGAATTTCTTTTCTAGTTTAGTCTATTTGGAGTTCTGTAGGCTTCTTGTATGTTCATGGGCATCTCTTTCTTTAGGTTAGGGAAGTTTTCCTCTACAATTTTGTTAAAGATATTTAGTGGCCCATTACATTGGGAGTTTTCACTCTCTTCTATACCTATTATCCTTAGGTTTGGACTTCTCATTCTATCCAGGATTTCCTGGATGTTTTGGGTTAGGAGCTTTTTGCTTTTTGCATTTTCTTTGACTGTTGTGTCAATGTTTTCTATGGTGTCTTCTGTCCCTGAGAGTCTCTCTTCTATCTCTTGTATTCTGTTGGTGATGCTTGCATCTATGACTCCTGGTTTCTTTCCTAGGTTTTGTATTTCCAGGGTTTTCTCTCTCTCTGATTTCTTTATTGTTTCTATTTCCATTTTTAGATTCTGGATGGTTTTGCTCATTTCCTTCACCTGTTTGATTGTGTTTTCCTGTAGTTCTTTAAAGGATTTTTGTGTTTCCTCTTTAAGAGCTTCTAGCTCTTTACCTGTGTTCTCCTGTATTTCTTTGAGGGTGCTATTTAAGTCTTTCTTAAGGTCCTGTATCATCATCATGATAAGTGATTTTATATCTGAATCTTGAGTTTCCGGTTATGGTTGGAGAATTGGGTTCTGATGATGCCAAGTGACCTTGGTTTGTCTTGTTTATTTTCTTACACTTACACCCTGCCATCTGGTTATCTCTAAGGCTACATGCCCTTGCTAATTCTGACTGGAGTCGGTCCTTCCTGTGATCCTGGTTGTATCAGAACTCCTCAGACTCTGGCAGTCTCTGTGACCCTGTGATTTTGGGATCCTGTGACCTTGGGCTTGTTAGGGCACCTGGGAGTGCAGCAGCCTCCTCTGGGTGTTGTGGGACTGGCTGCAGAGCTTGTGCCCAAGGTCCACTCAGGACACCAGACCAGAGAGACCAGAAGGACAAATTTTATTTTTTCAATCCCCTTTTTATACCATTTTAATTACATGCAAGTATTAAGGGCGAGCAAAACAAAAACAAACTAGCAAGGCCGTGAGCAAAGTCCCGTGATTACTCCAGCCAGTGACAGTTGTTTAAAAGGGCTTGTCATAATGACCAAAATACTTAAGCCCACTTCCTTGTCCAAGCCCAAAATCTTGCCTAAAGCCTACTTCTTTTGTGCCACTCTAAGATTAAAATTCCTGTCTTAACCTACTTCCCTATTGTAGCCTAAAGTTAGATTCTTGCAGAAACTTACTTCCTTATCATGGCCACTGTCAGATTCCTGCCTGAAGCCCATTTTCTGGTCCTTGGCCAATGCCAGATTCCTGTCAGAAGACCATTTTCTTGTCCTAGGCCAATGTCAGCACCCCTAAAGGTTCTCCACACTTTGGTTGCTGGCGTAGTCCCTGGAAACTCTGGGGGTACTGGTTGGTTCGTATTGTTGTTCCTCCTATAGGGCTGCAAACCCCTTCAGCTCCTTGGGTCCTTTCTCTAGCTCCTCCATTGGAGACCTTGTGCTCATTCCAATGGTTGGCTGAGAGCATCCACCTCTGTATTTGTCAGGCACTGGTAGAGCCTCTCAGGAGATAGCTATATCAGGCTCCTGTCAGCAAACACTTGTTGGCATCCACAATAGTGTCTGGGTTTGGTGACTGTAAATGGGGGCAGGTAGGGCAGTCTCTGGATGGCCTTTCCTTCAGTCTCTGCTCCACATTTTGTCTCTGTAACTCCTTCCATGAGTATTTTGTTTCCCCTTCTAAGACAGATTGAAGTATCCACACTTTGATCTTCCTTCTCCTTGAGCTTCATGTGGTCTGTGAATTATATCTTGAGTATTTCTTGCTTCTGGGTTAATATTCACTTATCAGTGAATGCATACCATGTGTGTTCTTTTGTGATTGGGTTACCTCATGCAGGATGTCATTTTCTAGTTCCATCCATTTATCTAAGAATTTCATGAATCCATTGTTTTTAATAGATGAGTAATATTCCATTGTGTAAATGTACCACACTTTCTGTATCCATTCCTCTACTAAGGGACAAATCAGTGGTCTTCCTATACTCAAAGGATAAACAGGCTAAGAAAGAAATTAGGGAAACAACACCCTTCACAATAGTCACAAATAATATAAAGTACCTTAGTGTAATTCTAGCCAAACAATTGAAAGATCTGTATGACAAGAACTTCAAGTCTCTGAAGAAAGAAGTCGAAGAAGATCTCAGAAGAATGAAAGATCTCTCATGCTCATGTATTAGGAGGATTAATACAGTAAAAATGGTCAACTTGCCAAAAGCAATCTACAGATTCAATGCAATCCCCATCAAAATTCCAAATAAATTCTTCATAAAGTTAGAAAGAGCAATTCTCAAATTCATCTGGAGTAACAAAAAACCAAGGATATCAAAAACTATTCTCAACAATAAAAAAACTTCTGGTGGACTCACCATCCCTGACCTCAAGCTGTACTACAGAGCGATTGTGATAAAAACTGCCTGGTATTGGTACAGAGACAGGCAGGTAGATCAATGGAATAGAATTAAAGACCCAGAAATGAATACACACACCTATGGTCCCTTGATCTTTGACAAAGGAGCTGAAATCATCCAGGGGGGAAAAAGACAGCATTTTCAACAAATGGTGCTGGTTCAACTGGTGGTTAGCATATAGAAGAATGCAAATCGATCCATTCCTATCTCCTTGAACAAAGCTCAAGTCCAAGTGGATTAAGGACCTCCACATAAAACCAGATACACTGAAACTAATAGAAAAGAAAGTGGGGAAGAACGTCTAGCACATGGGCACAGGGGAAAATTTCCTAAACAGAACACCAATAGCTTATGCTCTAAGATCAAGAATTGATAAATGGGACCTCATAAAATTGCAAAGCTTCTGTAAGGCAAAGGACACTGTCAATAGGACAAAATGGCAACCAAAAGACTGAGAAAAGATCTTTACCAATCCTATATCTGATAGAGGGCTAATATCCAATGTATACAAAGAACTCAAGAAGTTAGACTCCAGAGAACCAAATAACCCTATTAAAAAATGTGGTACAGAGCTAAACAAAGAATTCTCAACTGAGGAATACCAAATGGCTGAGAAGCACCTAAAGAAATGTTCAACATCCTTAGTCATCAGGGAAATGCAAATCAAAATAACTCTGAGATTTCATCCAACACCAGTCAGAATGGCTAAGATCAAAAACTCAGGTGACAGCAGATGCTGGGGAGGTTGTGGAGAAAGAGGAACACTCCTCCATTGCTGGTGGGATTGCAAGCAGGTACAACCACTCTGGAAATCAGTTTGGCGGTTCCTCAGAAAATTGGACATAATACTACCTGAGGACCCAGCTATACCACTCCTGGGCATATACCCAGAAGATGCTCCAACATGTAATAAGCACACATGCTCCACTATGTTCACAGCAGCCTTATTTATAATGGCACAAATATTTTTAATGGTCATATTTATTAACCCTAAGTGCCTTGATCTAAACATATGTCCCATGATTTGCCACATAACACACCTACTGGCTCGCTATTTAAATTTCCTTTACAGACCTTTAATATATTTGTGTTTGTAACCAATGAACAAATTAAAAAGTATTCAGAATGTCCTAATTCAAAGTGTAGCACTAAAAAGTGGTCTATCTATCTAATGCTGTTTTTCCAAACATATCAAATTGGCTCACTCTATAAGTACCCCCAAGGGAAACATTTTGTCTTGGAGTTTTAAGGTCTGCTGTTGCTGCAATGTATAATCAGACACATCTGCATGTCTATAGGCCCCTCTCAGTTATAGGGCAAAAGTAGCCAAATTACTCTGATTTAAAATAGTAGACCTACAGAATTTCCTTCACTTCTGACATCAGCTACTAATTTGTGGAGATTCTCAACTCTACTCATTTCAATAATTCTCCACAAAGACATACAGAAGTTGCTGAAAATATTATTATGGCTTTGGTTACTAAAGGATACTAGAGTACAAGGTTCCTATTGTCCTCTGCTCTGAAGTAAATATGCTAAAAGGATTGTTACCCCAGCCTCAGAGTTTTCATTGCGGCCTTATTACATAAGCATGATAGATGGACTGACTGGTTGACCAAGTGGCTGAACTCAGCCTCATGTCAACTGATACCACATGATCCAAACTTAAGCTGTAAAATCAATCATGGGGTGGCCTTTCTGATGTGTCTATTGAGTATTCTTGACCCCAGCCTAAGATCCAATGTGGCCAGCACCCACTTAAAACACAGGCACTTCTATTTGGTTTAACACAAATTACCTCCCAGAAGGAAAGCAAAGCCAGGCATCCCTTTGGTCAAGGTCAAATTTTTGACTACCACCCAGCACTGACATGTAAATGGTCGCCACACCATTTAGGTTCTCTGGCATCAGTTCTGTCTGTCCATTTATATATAGAAAAGAGCATACGCCAAGGGACCTAATCCAACCAGGCACTGGAAAAACCAGCAACCAAAGACACAGAGTAATGACATCCCTGTGTTCCACAGACTTGGACAAGGCTGTACCACTGGACAGGCTTACTTGAAACCCTGGCTGAACCGCTGATGTAATTTCAGGGACATAATAAGGTTAAGGCACACAGAAAGCTCACCGTGCCTCTCCCTATTAAATACAGCTCTGTACCTCTTTCTTTACCCCAGCAAACTATGCTGAAACCTGAAGAGATTTTTTTTTTTTTTTTTTTTTTTTTTGCTGTGCAATAAGCAGCCTGATGCCTTTGTTTTGTAGCTCACGCCTTTGAGAGGGAAAAAAATAATTTCACATGTCTCTTTTATTTAAGTTGCTTGACAACCAGACTATCCAACCACAAAGAGATCGTGGGTGTCATAGAAACAAGCCTTAGGATTTTTCATAGTATGAGTCACACAATATCCTTTAGTAAAGTGACCATTCACCTTATAAACAGCCAACTTAAAAAAAAAAAAAAAAAGTCCGTATTTGTCAATGGTTACATATGCTCTGAGAATGCTATTATAAGACTCTTTGAACAGCAAACTCACTTTGTGAATTTAAAATGTAATTTACTTGTAGGGTTTCTGGAGCATAGCACGATACAGAGGAAGATACACTTTGCTGATTTCCTTAACAGGTCGATTTGGGTTTTCTTTCTCATAAATGAAACAATAGTAACATTTAGTCCAGAAGGCTTTGGAGTTACCACAGACTGGGGTTAATTGCATCCTGGTTAGCCAGAGTATCTTATATACAGAGAAGGCTAGATAAATACTTGCTTATTGAATCGAATTTGTGCCTGCTTTATACTATGCATCATGTTTAGGCTCCAAGAATTGGAGATAAGAGACTAATGTGCCTGAGGAGCTTAAAATGAGTTCAGTTGTTCAATATCTAGGAATCTACATGAGAGAATACTGATCCTGCCATGTGTTCTGTTGAGGGGAAGCACATTTGATCAGTACTGATAACACAATGGAACGAGTCACAGAGTCTCTGTCACTTTTTTTCCAAATCCGTGGTTACATATATATTCATCTTGTCAGATGGCTGTATAAATAGATGAGGTGAAGCAACACAGCATTTGTTGTACTTCAATTACTTTCTTGTATAATGTCAAGAAGTAAAAGCTAACAAACCATAACTTTCCTTGACATTTCCTCCCTCAAGTGACCAATGATGGATTTGCCTTTAAAAAGCATTCATCATTTTAAAGAAGGCTAGAGACAGTAGATTTCTTTGTTATTTTTTTCCCATTTTTTTTTTTAAAGCCAGTGGTTAAATTGAAAAGCCCAGCTCTCCTGCAGATGGAAAGCAAACCTGGTTGATAAGATTGCATGTTTCTAATCCTGGGGGAATGTTTGAAGTCATCCAAGTAGAGAGGGCATTTGCTGTCATAAATGGTCCAGAGATGGAACTGAATTCCCAAAGAGGTGAGAGGCCACCCTCACCATCATGGCTACCCCCCTTCCCCTACCCCCAACCTCCATTCCCATTAAATAGCACACATTTTGCTTAGCAAATCTTTTCATGTGGCCAGATCTCACATCCGGGCACAACTGTTAACAGTGCCGGCATCTAAGTCTGAGGGACACCACTTCCAATATCATCTCAGGCGTTTATCAGCTCTGTGACCGTGCTCAAATCACTTAAGTTCTCTAAATCTGTTACTTTGTCTGTAAAATAGTGACAATAAAATTTAATTCACAGTGTTGTTGCAAATGATAAAATTAAATGGCTTGGTAAAAGGGCTCAGTGTAGAAACTGCTAAAAAAAAAAAAAAAAAGTAATGATCCTATTATCAAGTATAGTATAAGCCCATAAAGACCAGGTTACTATGAGACGTTGTTTCTACTTGAAGTCTTCAAACCAAGCACAGAGCTTGCCCTCTAGACACTCACTATTTAGAGGATGAATCAATAGACAAATACTGTTAATCTAATTATCACGTGCCTTAGATATTAGTGATCAATGTATCAAAATAATAATTTTTGACACCAATTATTGAGCTAAGTTATGTTACCATCTGCCTTAGATACTAGGGATCAGTGTATCAAAATGGTAATTTTTGACACCACTTCTTGAGCTAAGGTATAAGTTACCAAGATGAAGCACCTCTGGTCCCATGTATGTTGAATCATCTACCTATCACAAGTACTTTAGGATAGACTTATTATCATCATAATTTCATAAATGAAGAAACTGAGGTATAGAGAGGTTAACTAACTTGTCACGGCTCACACGGAGTAGGGCATTACAATGTATTGCCCAAGAAAGAAATTATCCAGATAATAACAATAAGACATTTGCATTATATAATTAGTCAGACATTTATAAAGATGCTCATCACAATAGTTTTCCTTTATCTGGCATTTGCAGCAACCCTAAGAGAAACACACTCACCCTCACTTTCCAGAAAGAACTTGAAGTGTGAGTTCATTAAAACAAATTATCCAAGGTGTACATAGTTAGAAAGTGGAACGCTAGGATTCAGACTCAGGATTCAAGCTGCCTGACTATAAAGCCATGTTTTTGTTTCGGTTTGGTTTTTTGAGACGGGATTTTTCTGTGTCAATCTGGCTACACTGGAACTCACTCTGTAGACCAGGCTGGCTTTGAATCAGAGATCCACCTGCCTCTGCCTCCCAAGTGCTGGGATTAAAAACACATGCTGCCACACCCAGCAAAAGTCCTGTTTTTTAAGCTCTATGAGCTCTAACATAGGACATTTGAGGATAAACCTTGCATTTGCACATGCTTGTGTGCTCAGTGTGGTACGGTTGACACATGTACACCAATACACTTCCCTTCACCCTGGACACTCATGTAGACTACCTCTCCCATAGAAGCCGGCTACCATCTCAGGACTGATTTCCAGCCAGATCTAGCCCCTAGACATTGTCCACAGCCATATCTTCATGTTCCATTCATTTCTCAGAAGACAGAAGAGCACAATCAGTCATTATGATAGGTAGATTCGTAGATCACACACTACAGACTAAATCCCACCTCCACTTCTCTTTGTAAATAATGCTTTATTTGAACACAACCACACTTATAATCCACACATAGGCTTTGCTGTTTCCACAGTGTAATGTCAACATCAAGGACATGTGACAGACAAGATAATCCACAAAGAATAAAATACTGATTGTCTAACCTAACCCTACTTCCAACTGTAATCCTTGCTCTAGGGAATACTGAGAGCCACAAGATTGAAGGAGTCTGTGTTCCTGGAAGAATCAGTTACGGACAGCTTCCCTGTCAGTATGAATACCGGCCCTAGGTAGTTACTGAGCAAAAAAAAACAAAAACAAAAACAAAAACAAAAACAAAAAAACCCAAAAAACAAAAAAACAAACAAATAAAACAAACAAAACCCCTCAGTATTGTGCTATTATGTTCCGTGGTATATTTGTTAAAGCTGCTGATCTAGTATAACCTATTCACAAGCCCCTCAGTTAGGGAAGATTTCCTTCCACACCTATTAAAAATTACCTCTTTTTGCATCCCCAAAATAATTCTTGTTTCACCTCATTGCTCCTCGCACACACACACACACACACAGTATCACCCAGCCCTTACTTCTTACCACCAGCCTTTGAAAAGGAGCTACTTCCTCCCTTCCTTGAGAACGCAATGACACTGGTGCTGGCATGAATGTCCTTCCTGAGATCCCTAATTGTTAGCAGTGTTTTGAGGGGTTTCTTAAGTTTGAGGTTTCAAAACTTAAAAAAAAAAATAGAATTACAGTACTTATCCAATGATTCTGACTCTGCTGAGAAGGAAGCTTCTGCCAAGCACAGGGGGAAGAATGTATTTTGATTTGTATGTCCATATAGGGAGTGCAATAAAGCACAGACCTTTCAGAAGAGAAGGAAAAATCCTTCGTAAAGGGAAAGAAGAGCCAAGAGCACATTACCAACTGCTGCAGGGTTCAATATTGTAAAGCCCCTTTTTTTCTTTCCCTATGCCACATTTTTAATGTCTCCGTGAGCTCTGTGTGCTGTGACTATCAATCACAGGAAACCACTGACATTGTAAAACTGCTTTTTAAGATATACAGAGTTTTCAAAGCCAAAGTTGTCTGAAGAATAAAAATCTTCAAAGATTGTATATTTTCCAAAGTATCTATTTGATACACCAAGCTGAGTGATGGCCAGCTGTCCCTGTTCTGTAACTGCTTGGCAGAACACATGAATGGCGTTCTGTGGAAGGCGTTAACTACAGGAGACAAAGGCATCTTATGAGGATTGCCAGGGTTGCCGTGCTGTGACCTCAAGGACTGTGTGCTCTAAAAACTCATATGCTGAAATCTTAATAGCCAATGTGATAGATATATCAATAGGAGGAGCTTTAAGAGAGTGCAGAGTCCCCGCAACTACAACACATGCCCACATGAGAAAAAAAAACCCACCTTCACCCAAAAAACCCACTTGCCACATGGAGACACAGACAAAAGTTAGACACGTGTGATCCCGAAGATACAAGCGTGCCGGCACCCTGAATGCAGAGCTCCACCCTCTAAAGACACCGAAATAGATTTCTGTTATTTATAAGTCTTTTGGTCTATAGTAATTTGTTATAGTATCACAAATGGAGTAAGACAGGCTCTTCCATTTGTGGGAAGGAGAGTTCACACTATTGCTGAGGTGCTAGGACTGTGAAGTTCTTGGGATCAAATTGCTTTAGGAGTAGACAGTCCTCCAAGCTGCTTAGCAGTCAGGAAATGCTGATATTTGAAGACACATTTTATATATATACATATATGTATGTATATATATATATATACACACACAGATATATGTACATGTGTATATATGTGTGTGTATATTATGTATATTATATATACATATGTGTATATATATGTATATATATAAACTTCACATACAGTTATATGAATATCAAGCCAATTCTGCTGGCATCATCTAGAACTTTTGGGAATTTGCAACTTCTTCTAAGTGGTTGAAGAAAACAGCCACAAAGAAATGGACTATGAGCACCAAAGATTGACATCTCTAACAATCATCCCTTGTAGGGATGGAGGAGACAGGCTCTCTCACAGAGACCCACCTGCCTCTGTTTTCCCGAGTGCTGGGGTTAAAGGAGCGTGCCACCACGCCTGGACTCTGACAAGCATTCTGATATTCAACAAATATGGGCATAGCATATGCCATGGTTATCACTATCCCATATACTCAAAACGCACTAGAGACATAAACAAAGTGATATCTTTAAGAGAATAATCTTCTGATAAAGGCATAGACAGTAAGCAAAGCAATGCATTACAGGTACTGAAACAGTGATAGGTCACAGACTCCAGTCCTGTGACAACATAATAAACCTAGAATTCAACGCAAGTAAGGTGGCAAGCACCTGTAATCCCAGCACTCAGGGACTAAGGCAGGACAATCACAAGTTCAAAGCCAGCCAGGGCTACATAGTTAGACATGTTTCAAAAACAATAAAGTTCAATAAGGAGCTACATAGAAATCCTGGGAAATGAGGTAACTAGAAAGAGAACTTAGCCAGTAAAATGTTTGTGTGCAAATATGAGGGCCTACATTCAGTCGCCAGAACGCAAAGGGTGTAAATTAGTGATCCTTGGGGTTTGTAGTCCAGCCTGACCCTGTCTCAAAAAAAAAAAAAAAACAAGGTCTGTGTAGTTCAGCGGTAGTATGATTGCCTAAAAGGGCAGATCCCAAGGCTGGAGATCTAGCATTGCCGTGTGTCTGTGTGTGTGTGTATGTGTGTGTGTGTGTGTGTGTGTGTGTGTGTGTGTGTTATGCATGTGTGTGCATATGTGTGTCTGTGACTTTCTGTATGTGTATGTGTATGTACATGTGTATATGTATGTATGTATGTTGAAATGTCACCCAGCCTCCAGAGATGGCCACCCTCTCTTTAAAACACTTCCAGGGAGCTGAAAACTGTGTGTCTGTGTGTATCTGTGTGTGTGTGTGTGTGTGTGTGTGTGTGTGTGTCTGTGTGTCTGTGTGTCTGTTTGTCTATGTGTGTGTGGTATGTGTGTGTGCATGTGTGCATGTGTGTGCATATGTGTGTCTGTGACTGTATGTGTATGTGTATGCACATGTGTATATATATGTATGTATGTTGAAATGTCATCCAGCCTCCAGAGATGGCCACCATCTCTTTAAAACACTTCCAGGGAGCTGAAAAAGAGCAGCCAGCGCTAAGACAGAAAGCTTGCTCAGCGGTGTGGGCACTGGCCTAATCGCTCTACTTGTTTTGACTGTTTTAATCCTCAAAAGACTTCTGTGTGGTTGGTATCCCATTTTCCAAATTTAGAAACTGTGCTGCACCACTGCAATAATCAGCAAGAACAGCAAAAGAAGAGAGCTTTCGGCTCATTTCCTAGGATTAGTGTAGCCGATATGAGCAGCAGAACACTGCAAACAAGGGGGCTACATGCCAGAGCCACTTACAAAAATCCTAAACTGGGTATTAGTAAGCCAAATCCAGGAATAAACAAAATAGTTAGCATTATACCAAATAAGGCTTATCCCAGGAATGCAAAGTTACTTTGTTGAAAATCTACCAGTATAATTCATTATATTAAGAGACCCAACTGTATGAGCATGTTGATAAATTCAAGGGAGAAAGAACTCTTAATAACTTGGAATAGAAAGAAAATTCCCTGGAATTGGAAAAGCTCCCTGTCAAAAGTTTATTAAAAAAAAAAAAAAACATCACATTTAGGGCAAGGACATTACAAATATATGAAGGAGTTACATATATACAAAGGCATTACATATGTGTGAAGGCATTGTACATATGGATGATATCACATAGATGTGAAGATCTTATGTAAATGTGAAGATATGGCATATATGTGAGAACATTACTACATGCATGTGAAAGCATTACATACATGTGAAGGCATTACATGCATGTGAAGATATCACACACATGTGAAGGCATTACAAACATATAAAGGTATCACACATATGTAAAGGTATTGCATGCATGTGAAGGTGTCACACGCATATGAAGGCATTACACACATGTGAACATATTGCATACATGTGAAGGTGTTACATCCATGTGAAGGTGTTACATCAATGTGAAGGTGTTACATCCATGTGAAGGTGTTACATCCATGTGAAGGTGTTACTTATATGTGACAATGTTAAGGGGGGAAAGGATGTCCCTCATAGTTCACATGTCACTGCAAGCTTTGCTAGTACAATATGAAACCAAAACTTTAATATAACATACAAAAAGAATTAGAAGTAAGCTCCAAAGTGTGAGAAAATATTTATAAAAAATATATCTGCCATTAAAATATTCTGGAATCAGACAAGCTTGGGAGTACATTGTGGCTATTGCCAGTGAAATAGACGGTGAAAGACTATTCTCCAAAGAAAAGGGGGAGCGGGAGAGAGGTTAGTTCAGTAGTACATGACCCTGGAGCACTGAAGACTAAAACAATGAGATACTACTGCACATCTCTTAAAATGCCCCAACTCCAAAATACTATCACCACCAAACACTGGCAAAGTGGTACAAAGGAAAGGCTCCATCGTTACTAATTAGAATGGAAACTGGCTCATCCACTTTAGAGGCAGAACTAGGTCATTTCTTTGAAAAACAAACAAACAAAAACACATATTCTTGCCATATAATCCAGCCATCAATAGACTGAAAACTTATTTCCACACTGAGACCTACACATGCACCTTTGTCATACCTGTATTTTTTACTACTCAAACTCAGAAGCAACAAACATGGCCCTCAGTGGATTACAGACTGATGGATAAAGCTGTAGTACATCTAAACAAAGGAACACCATCAGGACTGAAAAGAAATGGGCTACCAAGCCATAAAAAGGCCCAGAGGAGCCCTGAATGCAAGCCAGCAAGTGAGAACAAAGCCAATCTGAAGACTTGATGGTGTAGAACCTCAGCCAGGCCACACTCAGCAAAAGATAGAACTGGAAACAGTAGAAAAATCTATGCTGAGTATGGGGGAGGGGAGTAGGCAGAGCACAGAAGACTTTGAAAACAGTAAAACTACTCCGTAGGGTTCTACTGGGTGACACATGTCACTACAGGTCTGGCCAAACCAAAGGAGCGTACAACGTGTGCCATAATACAAAGTACAGACTGAGTGTGAAAATATACCAGTGTGCCACTGAAAGCCAGAAGCCATGCACGCAATGTGGAAGCACGGAAGTGTGCAAATTCAATTATTGCAACCAATAAAATCCATTTGAACATAGCTAGGACAAAACAAACCTATTCACGATATAATAATTAACCAATGTAGGAAATCCAAGAGAATTCACAATTTATTTCTTAATACTATTAAGAAAATTTAATGACAATACTTAATATAGGGCCAATGAGATGGCTCAGTGGCCACTTGCCCCCAAGACTGATCATCGGAACTTGATCAAATGGACCCAAGTGGTAGAAGGAGAAAACCAATTCCTATAAGTCATCCTCTGACACATACACACACACACACACACACACACACACACATACTCACAGACATACACATACACACTCATACACACATACACACACACACACATGTAATTTTGAAATTTTAGATAGAGATACTTGACACATGATGAATCTAAAAGCAATAGTTCTCCCAAGACTGTATGAGCACACCAAAATGAAACGCAGTCATTTTCATGCTAATTTTGTTTGAATAGAAATTTTTTGTGATTAATATCATGATCATGTCTAAATGGCGATAAATCACTAAGAAGAAACTCGATTGGAAAATAGCCAAAATATGTGAGTAAGCAGCTCAGAAAGAAATGGAAATGAGCAGGTCTCATTAATAATCAGACACATTAATATCAAAGCAAAACCGAACATTTCCATGAGCATCCAAACTGAAAAAGTCGAGTCCTGGCAGGATGTAAGCTGAGGAATGGGAAATAAATCAGCAAATCTTGGTAGAGTTACAACAGGTTGAGATCAGAAGAAACTCCACATCTAGCTGTTTGTGTTAAAGAAACTCTTACGCAAATTTGAGTTCTGTGCAAGAGTGTTCACGGTGCTGATACAAGGGTTACCTGCCTCATCAAGGCTATCCTTTAACGGTCATCAAAACTCATCCCGCCTCCCTCCCAGGTAGAAGGCTCTACACCCCCAGCTATGATTAGTGGACATTACAGAAAGCTCAAGCAAGTCTGTAGAGCATGTCCAAGTTCTCTGGTGTCCCTCCTCCATCGGCCTGCTCCCCTTTCCAGTGGGATTATTCTTGGAATTATCTAAAACAAAGGGTCAACATCGGGACGTTATTAGAAAGGGTTCATTTTCAGAATAGAAGCTGTTTTCAATTAAAGTGGGTTTAGAAACCAACTGGAAAGCTTGTGGGGTTGCTCTGTGGATGAACACACTTGTAACCAAGCCTCACAACCTGAGTTTGATCCCTGGGACCCAACTATAAAAGCTCATGTCCTGCTTTACACAAAATAAATTCAATGAAATAGAACCCAACCTATGTCCAACTTGAGACAGGATCTCACTTTGTATAGTCCAGGCTAGCCTTGAACTCTCAGCAATCCTCCTGCCTCAAGCTCCCAAGCACTGGAATTGCCCAAATTGGTTGCTGCTGCTGTTGTTGTTTTTGTCCATTTTGTTTGTTTTTTTTTTAACTGAGCAGCCCCATAAAAGCTACACAGATATTTTTGGCATAAACCTGGGCTGAGAACCAATTCCCTGATCTGGAAAGCCTTGGGAGTAGACAGAGACACAGAGAGAGTAGCACTTACCCGTCCTTCCAGCACGCAGACAAGTTCTCATCTGTCACCGTATGAATGGAACTCAAGAGGCCAAGCAAAGGGATTGCAAGTTCAAAACTCATCTCAAAGACTGAGAAACCAGGTTATGCCAGTACTAGGGAAGCAGATGTGCGAGTTCGAGGTTAGCCTGGTCTACATTGTAAGTGCCAGCCAGGGCCATCTGGTGAGACCCAGTCTCAAAAAAGTAAGGCAGGGGGATGTAAGAGATCAAGAAAAGAAAAGGAATGGAAAGAGACGAGGGAAGAAAGAAGGAAGGAAAACTGATTCAGTGAACATGGTGGTTAAGAACAGCACCAACAGAATCTAGCCCAATGCAGAGGCTCATGAACACTGTGGCTCCTCCTCCACAGCGGGCAGCCATGCCACCTGACCGAGTAGAGTCAGCATGACTGCATGTTTCCAAACACGAATTTAATGTTCTCAAGGAACTGCAATATGCTCGACAGGAAAATGCAGATGAACATATTTAACCTTGGACCTAAAAATTTCAATGAAGGATCTTATGAAATCAGTTTGGGGATATTAAAACAATGCAAAGAGGCTGGCAAGACAGCTCATGGCAAAGCAATTGCCACACAAAAACCTGGCAACCTGAGTTCAATCCCCAGATCAAGTGTAAAGATGGAGGAAGAGAAAAAACTCCATAAAGAGGTCCTCTGACCTCACATTGCTCTCTTGTGGTGCACAGTAATCTGCACTCACACCACACCACACACACACACACTCACACCACACCACACACACACACACACACATACCACAAACACATCACACACACCACACCACACACACATCACACCACACACACACCACACACGCACACATCACACACACACACACCACACACACCACACACACACACACACACCACATATCACACACACACACCACACACACCACACACACATACACACACATCACACACACACCACACACACCACACACACACACACACACACACACACAAACACACACACCAATAAATAAAAATTTGTTTAATTTTAAAAATCAATGAGAAGTTATTAGCCACAAATGCTAATCGAGGATGGTTTTGATTCTCCTGAATTTAGAAAACTGATAGCGCTCAGGGTGATAAAGACAACTGGCAAGAGCCAAGTGCAGTTGTGTTTCTGGGAGTGGTGCCTGCTCGGGAGAAGCCATTGCTGCTAAGAGGTGAGGAAGTAGTTACACACTAACAATGACACGGGTGGCTGCTTATTGAGATAGAAAGAATTTAGTAAAACCCTCAGTGAGAAAAGCCATAGCCTAACTGTGTATATGGTATGATCTCCTTTTGAAGAATATTTATATTGATCGATGTTAAGTATTCATAAAAATTTAACAGAAATATTCTTAGTAAGGTAAGTAAGGAATATTATTGTTTCATCTTTTTTTTTCCTCCAATGAACAAACCTGGATTATGTACTCGAAAAGATAATTTTCGAAAACAGGTATATCGTAACTATCATACTCTCATGTTGAAATAAAAACAAGTGTGTGTTCAAGAGTTACTTCATTCATAATAGGAAAGGTAGAGTTTTATACCCAGAAAAAAAAAAAAAAGGCTTTGCTTGTTTGTTTTATTTTGCTTTGAGACAGGGTCTTACTACCTAGTCTTTCTGTCCTGGAACTCACTCACTCCGTAGACCAGGTTGACGTCAAACTCACAGAGATCCACCTGTCTCTGCCTCTCAAGTATTGTGGAGAAATATTAAAGAATCGACCCGCCAACTCTCCGCAGGGTCAGATCACACTCTCAAGCTCCTGCCGGCCACCGCCAACTCTCTGGAGCTAGCCCCTGGGGCAGCATCTGGCTTGCTTGTCCTGTGAGCCGCTAGTTCCCTCTCTGCCACAGCCCGTTGGTCCCACACTCCAGTAACCAAATAGATCTGCCATCCTTGCAGTTTGATAGCACAGTACCCAGTAACCCAGTAAAGTCATGACTCTTAAACCTTTAGATAACCAATTTGATTTGTGTATCAATAATGTCACAATTTACAAGATGCCAGTAAATAATTTCAGAGCCAATTGATAATGATAAAGCTCTAACCCAAATATTCTAACCTTTTGATAACACCACATAGGTCTTTATTCGCCTCCCTCTCTTCCTGAGACCTCTCTGTCTCTCCAACTCTTAGCTCTACCTCCCTTTTCCCTGTCCAATTACAGGCCTCCTTTGCACTAATGTAACTGGACAGGGAAAATCCTGCGACACCCAAGTACTGGAACAAAAACTGTGAGCCAGGCGATAATTGGTGAAACTGCCCAGCAGTTTCATGAACTTGGGATCTCTCAAGCAAAGGACCAAAAGACCTGAAATATAGAGTTTGAGATGCAAGAGAAAACACAAAGCCAAGTTGCGTCCCAATCAAGGCTTCAACTTTACTTAGAATATCTAGAATATGTATAGGTACACGAGAAACCAAAACCGAATCTCTAGGTTACATGATATTTGCATAACATAAACACTGTAGAAGAGGTCAGGCGCCAAAGTCCCCAGCAACTCAGAAGGTCTCCAGGCGGGAAGAGTTGTCTGTGGTCGCATCTCTGTGTGAATTTCCAGGCAACTGCTTCAAGGAAGAACTGACAGACTGCCAGAGTCCGATGGCTGAGCTGAAGTGGGGGAGGTAACATATGGGTGTTTTTTAAGACTTATTTTAACTGTGTGTGTGTGTGTGTGTGTGTGTCTGCACGCACGCACACACACTCTCACATGCAGGTGACCTTAGAGGCCAGAAAACAGCAGATCCCTGGAGGATTTTACAGGTCACTGAGTTACCCAGATTAAGTTCTGGAACTGAACTCAGGTTTTCTAAAGGAGCAATAGGGGTCCTAAACTTCTGTACTATCTCTCCAGTCTCATATAATTGTTATCTAAAAAAAAAAAAAAAAAAAAAAAAAAAAACAGTGAAAATCTTGCTCTTGTTATGTGGAGGAATCCATATTGCACTGTGCTAGCTTAAAAATAGATTAAATATTCCCAACAGGGGCATAAGAGATACCTTATTACCTGCTTTTGTGTCATTTAGACTAAATAAGACTTTCCTAAGGAGTTGGACAGCACTTCTTTCTATAAAATAAAGTAAATGTTCTTCCTAGACTAGAATTTTGATCATTTCTTAGCAGATGTGTTGGCTTGTATATGCTTGACGCATAGGAATGGGTACTATTAGGAGGCGTGGCCTTGTTGGAGTAGGTGTGGCCTTGTTGGAGGAACTGCGTCACTGTGGGGTGGGCATTGGAGGTCTCCTCCTATGCTCAGGCTCTACCCATTGAGGAGGAGAGCTTCCTTCTAGCTGCCTGAGGATGCCAGTCCTCTCCTGGTTGCCTTAAGAACAAGATGTAGAACTCTCAGCTCCCCCAGTACCATGCCTGCCTGGATGCTGCCATGTTTCCCACCTTGATGACAGTGGACTGAACCTTTGAACCTGTAAGCCAGCCCCAATTAAATGTTGTCCTGTATAAGAGTTGCCTTGGAAGCGGTTTGCAATCCCATAGGAAGAATAATATCAACTAACCAGAACCTCCGCATCCCCCCTCCCCCCC
>JADRCD010176843.1:0-25438 GCA_019843815.1 Montemys delectorum
TTGAGCAGCTGGATCACTATGCCCAGGAAGGATGGGATTTCGATACCTTAAACAATAATGCTTGTTTGGCAACCCATAAACCAGATGACCAACAAGGAAGGACAATGACAGAAGAGGCTCTTAAGGGGAGCATAGGTCTTGGCCATTGTGACCTGATTAGCTAGAGCACCTAGAGGCTGGCAGACGTAGAAGAGTGTGTCAGGTAGAACATGAGGTTGTTGGCGTGGATTTCAAGGACACCTAGCCATTCTTGGCCAATCGATCCCTCAGAGATAGGGAGAAAGTGCTGGAAATCCATCATTTGCACATGCTTGTATTTAATGTGACTAGACTAACGGTTAGTAAATGGCATTATTTAAATGAACACATTCTTTGTTGGATTTTATTATTATTATTATTATTTGGATGGGTCCTTAATTATTTTTCAAGTTAAAGAGCATCTTTGAGTGTGGCTCAGGGGAAGAAGCTGGAACTAATTAGAACAAGTGCTATGCTTGTCTCATCAGCCCGATGAGCTAGAGCAGATGAGTCCTCCCTGAGCTGGGGAGCACGGTCCACATCACACTCTAGATGTTTGGGAAGTAGAGTACAACACTGCTCTTATGATGTAGCAGTAGCCATTTCAAGTGTAATTAGGTGTGCAGAACAACTCTTTTTTTCCGGCACAGGCTGCTTTCAAAGGGCAGAAATGACAAGCACTATTTCTGGTCACTTCCTTTGGAGACATAGTCTTTTGTTGGAAGGCAAATGGTTTAAGCATTTTACAATAGGGAGATGTACATTTTGAGAACATTTCTTTGATATATCTGGTTATGAGCCCAGTCTTTTGGCTGAACCACCAACAGTCAGCCCTGAAAACACACATACAAGTAACAGTACACAGACTGGGAATGTATATGCACAAATATTTATGCCTGTACATATATGCATGTGACAACACTTGAAAAAACAGGTCATGAATTTAAAAGAGAGCAAGGAGGGGTGCATGAGAGGGTTTGGAGGGAAATATGGGAAGGAGGAAAGGATGCAATTATATTTTAATCTCTCTCCATAGAAAGAAAAACTATTGTTTACTTTTAGCTATTAGCATAACTGTATTTATAACATAACTGTATTTATAAGCAACTTTCACATTATGGATGTAAGTCAATGTTCGTAGTTTTCTATCAGTCAATCTGATTACTTGTTTATAATCAGTAATTTCTCAAGCTTCTAAAGGAAGACATTTAAGTTCTAGGCTCTTAAGACAGACTATAAAAATTCACTCATAGAAAGTGACAGGGGCAGCTTGTACAATTCATTTGTCTAATTTAAAAAAACCAAAAACACCAACTGGGAGCACCCTGTTCTCTTCCCCCGGGGACAGCACAGACTGGGCGTCTTTGGCTGCTGAGCAGGCCTGGCGAGTGTGGCTTTCCTTCCCGCTCACCAGCTGGCTGAGAAGTCTCTGGCTTCTGTGCCTTCTTGGCTAAGCAGTTTTTCAGGACACAAACCTCAAAAGGGTCATCAACAGCTTCTTATCAATGCTCACAGTTCAGAGACATTTGTTTCTTACAAGGCTTAGGGGAGCTCTCTGTTGATAGAGATATGCAAAGACCTTCTGTTCTTCATAAGATCCCATCACTAAGCCACAACTAGCCACTCAACAGAACAAACTGTATGTTGGGATGTACAAGTTTAATTTAAATATGAATCATACAGGAAGTATTTAGAGTCTGGAGATGACTCTGGGTTATGACTATGGGTTGTTACTGTGTTAACTGGGAAGGTTCACCCAGCTTTGCTCGCAGCAGAGGAAGGCAGCGGGTAACAAGAGCTGCTGGTTGTGGGAAAGATCGAGAACACTCCTACATTCTGAAACTTTAGAGAGGATCTTTCTGGATGTGAATGTGTCTCCTCAAACAGAAACTTTATCATTTCTAGTTCCTGGGTACTCAATACTATAAGAATCACATCATTATATTAGAAAAATGTCTGAATAATACATATAAAGTATAGAAATTAAGTTCTGCAGTCTTGAACATAAACTATAATTAGTAGATTCTTCGTGCATTTCTGACTCCACAGCTTATTGGAGAGATAATGTAACATTCCCCACTGTATGTGATTGGCAGTTGCTTTGAATAACCTCTCAAGTGTGTTAACTTATACCTCCTCATACTTTGTTCTGCAAGGTTCCATAAGCTATCTCTGCCTTTATTTGATTCTCTTCCCTTGTTGGGCACCAAGCAATCCTTCAATGTATCTTTAGGCTGAGAGAGCTAGTTAATTGGACTGGACTGGCTAACTAGGGTTCATAAGTGAAAGAATTAGTCAGATTTTTTTTCTTGTTTTCAATACTGAGGATTGAATGCAGGCATTTGTGCTGCTAGACAAGTGCTCTAACACTGGGCTATATTCTCATCCCACAGATTTTTGTGTGAGTTTTACTTTGAAATACAATTCTCAAATCTTTCCCTCCGGATTCTAAAATGACATGTTCCTTGGAGACATTGTCAGAAGGCCATTCATAAGAAAACAATCTACATAGAGTAAAGAGGTGGGGAAGTGGTTCACACATCTGAACAAAAATTTCAAGGAAACACATGAATTTAATAGTCTTTTCCAACAGCAGCAAAATAAGTAATATTCATGGAATACTAATAGGTATAGCTGTAGATGTAATATAATGTTGCCTATAATGTGCTAAAGGGTGACGATATAGGGGAAATTGTTAAGAGTAAAGAATATGCTAGTGGACTTTCATTTGATTTTAGGACTGCATTTTAATTAGGCCAATGTGATATAGCATCATTATATCAGAGAAGGACACTGAACTCATGTCTTACAAGGTAGAACAGCAAGGCTGTTTGGAGCAATGCATTGTCCTCTCAACCATACCAGTAACTGCGCAAACACCTAACCACCAGAGATAGCTCACCATGTGGTGCATGTGCTTAGGGTACAGTGCCTTTGATGGAATCTAACACATTCTGGAGGGTGATAATGACTTTACCAATGATATCAGTTAGTGAAGTTTAACAGAAGACTCGTGCAGATTATTCATAGGGCTCCCTGGGAGATGTGTGGCATGCTGGGAGAGCAGCTGGGAAGAAACAAGTACACCTGACCTACATTCACAAGTGAATACAGAAATTACCCATAAAACACAGAAGGGAACATATTTCAAGTAAGAAGAAGCAGTCTGCAATGACACAAGCAACAGTTCTTTGTGGCGAGGGCTTTAGTTCCATGGAAGCATGAGTTTCTAAACTGTTTCACTCACTGTTATATTCTAGCACTTCAAGGGTTCCTGAAACATTGTCTGAATGAGTACTAACCATGCATAGACTGCAGAAGGAACAGTGATAAGTATAGGAAAAGAGCTGGGTATGGGCTAGGCAATGGCAAATCTGGATGAGAAAGAGAGAGTCTGGTCTTTGTACTGTAGAGGATATAGAGGAACACAGAAGTTTACTGAGAGAGGAAATAAAACTGTAGAAGTAGATAAGATCTCACCTTGGCCCTAGTCATGGTGGTATAAGAGGCACACGTAACAAAGGCTGTGATTGGTTAATCTTGAGTTAAAGGACAGAAGGATTCATTACCTAGTCTGTGAAGCATCACAGAACACGAAGTCATCTACACAAATGTAGTGTACATGAGGTTAAGGGGTGCAATGTTGAAGACTTAGGGGTCATTGGTGAGTAGCAAGCTCCTGTTCATATCAGAGAAGAGCATTTCAGCAATAATAAATAAATAAATAATAAATAAAACTCACACAAAAATCTGAGTGCAGAAATGAAGCAGCAGTAGGTTGGGACGTGCAAAGCTAGTAAGACAGTGCAGATGTTAAGTAAAACCTGTGTCTCCAAGAATAACTCTTAGGTGATTCATGGGATAAGGTGGGAGACATATAGGATCATACACAGATGATCTTTCAGGGAAGTTGAGACTGAACAAAAAGAGATCTATAGTTTAGAAGGCAATGCAGAATCAAACAAAGGCTCTGAGAGAATGGGAGAAATCAGACCAACCTGTAGGCTACGGGCAAGATATCCAAAGCAAAAGGATGTTATTAATGCTTATGATAAACAGGATGCTGATGGAGTTGGATAATGAGGGATGGGGGGACTTCCAGGTCAAGGTGAAATGAGTGTCTATGAAAAGAGGATCTATGGGTTCTTTCTTTGAAGGCAGAGTAGAATCAGAGAGGATGGGCTATTTTCTAAAGTGCAAGGAAGAAGAGAGGAAACAGTCCTTGGGGTGGTGACAAACCAGATAACCTCCATAAAGGTTGAACTATTTAACATGTACCCATAGTCACGAGGATACTCATTGTATTTGGTTTTCCTTGTGTAGGAGTGTGGGGTTTACATGCCAAGAAGCAAATAGGCATTCAAATAACTTTAACTTGCTGGTACATGTATTTTAAGATATTTTTCAACATATGAAAAATTATATAGTTACAATGTAATATTCTACCAAAATTTATAGCCATTTAACTGAAATCAATTAATTTATACTCTTTGCAGTGAATTTTATTTGAAATTTGAGTGTAAATGTAACTTTGGAACAACTTTCTCAAGTTTAGCATTAGAAGATACAGTCACATAGAACTGGTTTCTTTTTTCTTTTTTTAACTAAAATGCATTATAACGCTCATTAAAACCCACTTTCCTGGAAATGTAAAACTGATTTGTCTAATGCACTACAAAATTCTCTATAAATGCATCAACATTGTGAAATAATGTTAATAGGAGGAGAGATAAAATATAATATATTTTCTTTAAATCTTAGGGCAATTAGAATAACTTTTACTAATGTGGTATAATAACTGCAATTATTTTCATTTGCATTTTTTTGCTGGGATTTATAATCATTAAAAGTCTGTGGTTTTGTATTCTGTAATATGCAAAATGAACATGACTTAATAGTGTTTTATAGCAAGATAATGCAGTAGGTCGTTTCATTTATTTAGTTAACAACCAAGCCTCTTACATGTAAGCACTATGATTCAAAGTCTTCATGGCATAATTCTGGAGCATGCTATCTGGAACTCTCTGGAATGTAACTTCAACTGCACACGGTCCTCTCCAATGTCTGCTTAAGCAATGAGCACTCTAGAGGCAGCACGCAATTCTGGCATGACCAACATCATTTCCAAGCTAGAACTTGCTACATTATCTTGGCAGAGAAATATCTAATCTTGGTTGTGATTTAAAAGTCTTAAGACTTACAGAACCAGAAGAATTTCAGACTTACTTAGAAAGTTAATTATATATTAGTTATTTTTGGATTTGACTTTATAGTACTTTCATAAAGCCTTCACTAAAAGATACCACGAATCTTCTCTACTCCTAAAATCTGCTTACACTGATAGTGATGTCACCTCTAATTCCAGCACTCAGGAGGCAGAGGCAGGTAGGTCTTGGTGAGCTTCAAGCCAGCCAGTGCTACATATTGAGACTCTTGCTCAATGAACCCCACTTTACATAAACTGATCAAGCATATTTTATGTGGATGAATTTGATCATTGGCCTGTAGTTTCAGAACTGAGTGAAATCCTCATTACCTCCTTCTTTTCTTATGTCCAGCCCTTTCCTTTTAAATTCCCAATCCTGCTACTCTTGTTCCATCGGGTGAGTGATCTGGACTCGCAGTTCACAGAAACTAGTGTTGAGATTAGAAGAGGTTGGGACATAGGCTTATCGCTAGTATATACGTGATGAGCCAATTTTTGCAACTTTTTTCTCCAGAGACCCACAAGAAATGACTGCCTGATTAAAACTAAGCAAGCTTATAATCCAGATTTGTTGGTTCTTTGTTATTATTTTCTTTGCATTCTTTCGATTCCATTACATTCTACTCTTATTTTTATAATTTCTTGATGTTGACTGGGTTTGCATTTGATTTGTTCTTGTTTTTCCAAGTTTTGGCATTGCATCATTAGGCCGTTAAGCGGTTAGAAACCTCCAGGTTTTAGATGCCATGTTGTCTGCCTTCAACTGTAGGAGCTGGGGCTCAGAACGCTCAGTGACGTGCTTGTATTTTCCTGTGAATCAGTAGCAGAGATTGTACTGGAACCTGGGAATTCTGAGTCCAGTTAGCTGAGTGGTTTCATTATCAGACCCAGCAAGCCTGTCTATGCTCTCTTGAGGATATCATATGAGAAAGATTTACAGCCACACAAACCGCATAACTGGAGGGTTAACTTGATGGATTCTTACGCTATTACCCTACTAGAGGTAAACTCCATATAAAGTAATTACTTTTTTCCCCACCGTCATCATACTTCAAACAAAACCTGGCCTATGGGGGAAATGAACAAGGAGGAAGAAGACAGACAAATTAGGCAAAGTCTTTGTAGATGAACAGCGAGAGCTGAGTTCTGCTAAGGTTGCTTGCTACAAAAGCCTAGGAAAAAGACAATCAACAGAAGCATAGTTCTGTCTAGCTGCACCACTGGACTCCTGCATACATCTTCCTGACTTTGTTTTGTGGCTGTCTTTCTCTTCCAAGTGCAATAAAACAATTTTCAAAGTAGGCACACAAAGCCTCAAGGGGCACCTGGTCAGTAAGGTATATGTGCCACTCTTTAGGTGAAATAACCTGTTGTAAATTAGTTTTTTTTTTTCAAAAGGCAGTCATCCCTGCCTTGGCATTTCCATATGCCTCCTCTAGAGCAATCACACTTATCTTGATGACTTTGAAGAATATAAATCTTCACTTGTAGTTTCTTCAATTAAGATGGCCTCGAACTCCCCACTGGAGTAAAGCGTTAGGACTAAATCAGTAATTACTGCTGTAGATTATTTTTTTGCATGTTGGAGTTGCTATCTGTAAATATTCTTAATGCTCATTTCCCCCAGTTATACAGAGAAATGGCCAACAAATGCACTTTTCAATATAAGCATTATTAACTCTACTTTTTAACTCACGGGAGGGGAGAGTAGAGCAGGGTACTTTTTTGATTGAATGAAAATTGCAGATTTTATAGTAATTAAACCTCATGATAAGGGCTTGATTGAAAAGTGACTTGTTCCCAAGCATCTCCTGACAAGCACTGATTCCATCTCCACCTCGTAGGGCCTAAGGAAGCAAAGTACGAAATATGAGCATCTGACCACAGAGCAGTCTCTTACTTAGACACTGGCATAGGCAGGAAAGTTCTTTCTTTTAGTGGTGAGAGCTTGATCTCACATAGATGAAGGGGGCAAAAATAAAGGGAGTCCACGATAATGACAAAGGGAGAAGGATAATCCCTCTGCCCTGATGTGCAGGCAAAATCATAGTATATAAAGATATGCACACTATAGTTTGCTCACAAGAGAACAGTTCTTGAGACTTCTCTCCATGAGTCAATAATAATAATGATAATAATAATAATAATAATAATCAGTTTTAATTTCTTCAACTGACTGCAATGGCCATGTGAATGCAAAGAATGTGATCCTGTTGTAGAATTCGATTCTAGATAGTTAGTCTTATTTGCTCAGTACTTGACACAGTTTTCCTACCTGTTATCTCAGAACAGTTTTCCTTGGAATGCTGTAGGAATTCTTGTTTCCTCTTACTCACACCATGCTATCTCAGTGTACTGGTAGTTCACCTGACTTTCACAATTGGAGAGTCTGACCCCCAGTGCCTGAAGACCAGGTGTCCCGAAGAAGTCCTTCAGGCAGGGACCCCAAACTCATTGTGCCCCTCCTTCCAGTGCCAGAAGACCAAGCTTCCTGAGCTGTCCCGTAAGTATCACCCCCCCATCCCTGATGCTGAGCAGACACATCCCCCATCACTGATGCTGAGGAGACACATCCTGTGCACCACCTCCAAGAGAAGACATCTCACCCCTGCAGGGACCCACCCTCATTCCCTGAGGACTTGGAAATCACAGGCGCTTCCCCCAGATAGTATTACACAACTCTGCTGTGACTCCACTCACACTGTGACTCCACCCACACCGTGACTCCACCCACACTGTGATTCTGCTCCCACTGCCTGAGGGACTCAAGTCCTGTGCACCTCCCTCAGGTAGCACTGTCTACTCCTATTAAGAGCCCAGCCCCTATGACCTAAGGACCACCAGCAGAAACTGTACTCTGTGGGAACCTTAAACAGACTTCTAAGGATCTACAGCAGGGACATTTTAACTCTACAGAAGGTTTTCTCTTGCGCTGTGTTTAGGTCTATATGAGCTGGGGCCACTTTCAGTATTCCATTCACACATCAACACTGACCAATATTACGCAGCTGGTTCATAGCCTGGTGTTGGGGTAACAGGAAAGCATGATGCAGTGCTCACTCAACAAAGGTGGGACAGATCCACACTAAGAAACACTAACAATGATCTGACTTCAGGCGTTATGCCTCTTATTACTAAAGCACAACTCAAATAACAAAATTCTCCTTTAGAAATTAGCACCCCTTTCATAATATTTCCTGGGAAAAGTAGCTAAAATGGTACAGAAGACAGTGATTTCAATAAGGGCAGAAACCACATGATCACCTATTTGATTTAGAAAAGCCTTTTGACAAAGCCTAGCATCCCTTCATGTTAAAGTCTTGGAGATGATAATAACATGGAGCATATCTCAACATATAGTAAGCCTATAGCCACTATCAGACTAAATGAAGAAAAGCTCCATTGCTAGCAATAACTCCTTTATTCCTTCACTGGCATTGAAATCTACTTTAGGATTCCGGCATATACCGAAAACCAGACATTCAGCCTGGTGAACTAAGCAAACACCGTATTCTTGGATGTTTTGTTCACAGCCAGCTATTGTTAGATTAGCTGGACTGCAGGCTATAAGTCATTCTAGGATGTCCCCTTTCTCTATAAACAAGCACTCATTCTATCTGTTGTTACTCTAGAGAACCCTCACTAATACACGTCCCACTCAGAATACCCCCAGCCCCATCTCAGAGTACATCTAATTCAGTGAAATGAAAGGCTGGCACAGTGAAGATGTGGCACTGAAGAAAGAAACTGAGAAAGATGCCCCAGGATGGAAGGACCTCCCATGCTCATAGATTGGCAGAATTAACATTGGTAAATATTAATTTACAGAAAAGATGCAGTCCCCATCAAAAGTCCAACACACTTTTGTGTTCCAAAACTTTTATCTTCCAATAACCAACACGTTTATAGAAATTGAAAGAGTAATATTAAAGTTCATGTAAAAAGACAAAAGACACAAGATAACCACAGATGACCCTGGAATGAAAGAATGTCTAAAAGTATCGTCATCTTGGATTTCAAGTTATACTACAATCTACAGTAACAAAGAAACAGTATGGTACTGGCATAAAAACAGACACATTAATCAATGGAATGGAATTGAGGAGGCACAGTTAAGATCATACTTCTACAGCTACCTCCGTTTTGACACAGAGGACAGCAAAAATACATTGGAGAAGATAGCACCTTCTACAAACGGGGCAAGTTGAACTGGATAGCTACGTGTAGAAGAATAAAACTAGATCCATATCTTTTCACCCTGCATAAAACTCAACCCTAAATAGTCAAGGACCTCGACGTAACACCCAATACCCTAAGTCTGTCATACGAGTGTGGTGGCTTGATTATGCTTGGCCCAGGGAGTGGCAGTGTTAGGAGGTGTGGCCCTGCCGGAGAAAGTGTGCCACTGTGGTTGTGGGCTTTGAAGCTCTTATGCTCAAGATCCACTCAGTGTGGAAGAATCTCCTGGTTGCCTTCTGAAGAATGTGTAAAACTCTCAGCTCCTCCAGCACCATGTCTGTCTGGATGTTGCTAAGCGTCCCATCATGAAGAAAATAGACGAAAACCCTGAAACTGTAAGCCAGCCCCGATTAAATGTTTGTTTTTATAGGAGTTGCCTTGGTTATCGTGTCTCCTCACAGCAATAACACCCAAACTAAGACATGGAGGAAGTAGGGAAGAGGTTTGAACTCAGTGGTTCGGGAAAGGACTTTCTGAACAGGACCCTTAGCCTACAGATATAAGCACTCAACATTCACAAACCGGGCCTTAAACACTATTATATAGGAAAGGACACAATCAAGTGAAGAGGCAGCATACAGAATGGGAAAGAAAATCTTTCCCTGCTATAATCTGTCTAAGAGAGGTGAGTGTCTAGAGTATATAAAACTCAAAAGACCTTAAACATCAAGAAAACAAACAACTCAATTAGAAACTGAGCCGCAGAACCAAACAGAGATTTCTCAAAATAAGAAAATTCAAATGGCTGAGAAAATACTAAAAACTAAGAGAACAGGTCAATATCCTTAGCCACCAGGGAAATGTAAGTTAAAAATACTTCGAGATTTCTTCTTATCCCAGACAGAATTGCTAATTTCAACAAAACAAATGTAAACTGATGTGGTTACTATGGAAGTCAATGTACAGAATTCTTAAAAAGTTAAAAATAGAGCTAACATCTGGCTCAGAAGTACCTGGCATGCACGTGTAGGACTCTACGTCCTACTACAGCGGTGCTTCCTCGCCGTTGTTCATTGCTGCTCTGTTCACAACAGCCAGGAATGGAAATAGCTGAGGAGTCTACTAACTGATAAATAGATAATGAAAATGTTGTACATTTATACAATGGAATATTGTTTAGTTTTTAAGAAAAATAAAAAATTCAGGTAAACCAATGGAACTGGAAATCATCATTTTGTTTGAGGTAAACCCAGAACCAGAGGGACAAACATTGTACAATTTTTTTCTCATCTATGGATGTTAGCTTTGAATCTTCAAATATTTATGTCTAAGCTGAAGTGCTCATAAAAACCAGGCAACCAGTAAAGGGAAATCATTAGAAGGGGAGGTTTCACGATAGGAGAGATAGAACATGGGTAGTATAAGGGGAGATTTGGAATAATGAATCAGAAAGCCTTAAGTGGGGTGGGAGATTAGATGGCAGGGTTGAGGATGGAGGATGGGGTATGGTAGCGCCCAGTAAAACCCTCTGGAAAAGGAATATAGATACCAATATAAACGCCAATAGCTTATCAACTGTGGCTGAGTCTCATGGGCCCCTCCCCTTGTTTCAAAAATTAGAAGGAAGAATCTTCCACATACACAAAATTCTCGACAAGTATGATTTTATAACCTTTCTTCAGAGCTCTGTTCAGTGTATGATGTCTCTTGAGTACTGTGAATTATTTTTGTAAAAGAGAGAAAACACACTTCACCTATAACTGTTCATTACTGTATTGCTAGCCTAAGAAGGAGCGCACTGGTCTCGTGAGAACCCCTGGGGACACTTCCTGGGAGCAGGAAGAAAACTTTGCAAACCTAATTAAGTTCAATTTATGAGACATTCACAGATTAAATGGGCTCAGCTGCATGGTGGTGTGTTAATCGTGAAATGCAGGTAACGTTTGACTGTAGCAATCACCTTGGGTCGCTTTACTCCAGACACCAAAAATCAGCCTATATGTAATGATTCTTTGTTTCACAGCAGGTTCAGCACCAGAAAATGGATAAAGAAATTGGTGAATCTCTTCTTGAATTGTTGAAATAGAAAAGTAATTAGCACACCCAATTAAAAATAGTATAAAAAGAGATAAGAATACTAGAAGTACTCAGATAAAGTAATGACTTGGCAAAAATAGGGAGTCCTTTATCTGATTTTATTAAAGTATACTTGGGAATATGAATAAAATAATATTCTTAAAGGATAATATACATTTAAAAACAGAGCTCAGGAAATACAGAAACTCTGGAAGATTAAATTTAGTAGGAGAAAGTGAGGCAGCTGTAAAAGGGGGTCATTTCTTTCATCAAACAAAACCAAATCAAAGCGCACCAAAAAGCCCAAAGAACTGGATAATTTCAAAAATGTATCTTTGAAGACTTGGTGCCTTTAGTGCTGGTTCAAGTGCTTCAGATAGAGCACAAAGTAGTGCTTTTAAACAAGGTCAAGTATGATAGTAAAAGCTGATAAAAAGAACATTCATTTCAGATAATTGTCACATGGTAATACTGATGCAAATTTATATGCAAACAAATAGATCTTAGGGGTATATGATAAGCATACTTTCCTTAACTGAATGTAGTTTTTTCCAGGTTAAAGAGACAGTTGGATGCTAGTGGCCTCAGGTCACCAGGCTTGGTGGTAAAGCACCTCTGCCTGCTGTGCCAACTAGCTGGTTCTCAACAATTTCAACAAAAACTTTCTTGTTTATTTTTATTTTATGTGCATTGGTATTTTGCATCCAAGTATACTTTGTGTGAGGGTCAGATCTTGGAGTTACAGACAGCTATGAGCTGCCATGTGGTTGCTAAGAATCGAACCTGGGTCCTCTGAATGAACAGTCAGTGGTCTTAACCATTGAGCCATCTCTTCAGCCCCTAAAAAGACTTTTAATGAACAGGAACTGAGTGTATTTCCTTAAAGTAGTAAAAATACTACTCTGAAAGGAAAAGCTAGTACTTTGTTTAATAGTGTAAAATGTGACTCTCCTTTAAACTCATGAATAAAACAGATTTTCCCATGATTTAAATTGTGCTTTTGAAGAAGTAACGATCTATTTTACTAACTGTAAAAATAAATCAGAAGCATGTAAACAAGAAAAGAGAGGTTGTTTAGCATGTTGGCACAGACCTATAATCCCAGTACTTGAGAAGCTAAGAAAGGAATAAAGAGTATTTGGGTCTGCCTTGGCTAAAAACATCAACTAAAAACCCCACATATGTGTATGTGTGTGTATGTTTGTGTGCATGTGTATGTGTAAACAAAGCAAAAGAACACCAAAATTGCTTAAACAATACAAAGCAAGGTATTTGTTATTTGTGTGGCATGAATATATGCTTCCAAAGCCTAAGGAATAGAATGTAAAAGACAGGGCTGAAACTATATAAAAATCTTATCCCAAAGAAAGTCATGAGAAATCAATAATGAAAACATTCAGAGATACTTGAAAAAAGAAAGAACAATTCTAATAAAAATTGCAAGGAAAAATAAACCATCTTGAACAGAATGAAAAGGGAAAATGTGGTATTTCAAAATTTATGGAGCTCAGCTAAAGAAATGCTCAAAGTAAATTTATAGCTGGAGTGCTCTTATTATAAAGAGAAAAATAGAGTCCCTGGTCTGAGGACATACCTCACCAAGATATAAGGGGAAAGTAAATCAACAGAAGGTTGGAAAAATGAGATGGCAAGGCCCACGGCCAAAGATACTCAAGCAAAACCCACAGGGAAACAGAATCAATCCACCCCAAAGTGATTCTTAAACATTATTTTGTAACAGTGGTTTCAAATTTTATACTAACAAATTCAAATACTTCCATGCATGATAAAATACCAAAAAGATGCAAAGATTATCAGAGCCAATTTGTAAAGAGATAGGAAATTTGAACAGACCTAAGTGAAAAAAAAAGTTGTTTTTATCAATGCTTAAGAAAGAAAACACAAACTCTTCTTTTTGAATAGAAGAGACTGAGTGGGACATTTTCTAGCTAATATTGTAAGGCTACTACTATTATTCTAACATCAAAGACAAAGACAATCTCAAGAAAAGGGCAAGACATGCTCCATCCATTACCCACAAAAACACAAGCGAGCAACCGGCACTGTTCAAAGAACAACACACCACAGTCAAGTGTTATAGTGCCAGGAGTATGAAATTAGACATCCAAGTCATAGTACACCAACTTACTGTCTCAACAGACTAAACAGAGAACTAGACAGTCATTTCAGTAGGTGCAGGAGTACACTGAGGGTGCTGAAATCACATCAAATTAACCACAGATGGGACTTTCCTTAACTTGATAAGGGGCATCTACAATTCCTCTACCTAATATCATACTAAACAGTGCAAGACTAATGCTTCCCCCTAAAACCCATCACAGCAACAAAAAGGGACATCTACTGATAAGACATCTGTTTAGCATCACACTTGAAAATTTAGCTAGTTAGTTTTAACTGGCAATTTGAAGTTGTTTAGAGTCATCTGGCAGAAGAGCCTCAGACATGCCTGGGGTTGGGGGGTTACTTTGTTAACTAACTATGGGGGAGGGCCCAGCCAACTGTGGGTAGTATCATCCTTAGGGAGCTGGTATAAGCTGGCCAGCCATACAGCTGGCAAACATCCTTTCCAAAGATTCCTGCTCTACTTCTTTGGCTGTGAAGTTTCCCTTGATGTGTAGGAATGGGAGACAGGTGTACCTTGAAGTTCCTGCCTTGACTTCTCTCCGTGATGGAGTGTGATGTAGAACTGTGAGCTACAATAAACCATTTCATCCCCTAAGCTGCTGTTTATCAGAGTGTTTTCTCACAACATGGGAATGAAAATAAAAGTGTACATCAAGGAAAAGATATCAGGGTCATACAAATGTAGAAAAAGGAAAGAAAAACAACTTGCTAGAAAAATAATTATATAGACCACATTACAGAATGAGGAAAATCTGATATGCTTACATACATTAGCCATAAATAATTTGAAAATGACATTAAGAAAACAGTCATTAAGAGCACTGGCTACAACTTACAGATTCAATGCAATCCCCATCAAAATTCCAACTCAATTCTTCACAGACGTAGAAAGGAAAATACCAGTAGTGATGTATTATTTTGAAGTATACAGTTAATATGTTTGGAGTTATTTAAAATTTATATTGAGAACAATATATTTTCACTATTGCTGTAGACGAGCATCTACATAAGACTGTTAAATTGATTGTTGTTTTATATCAAACAACTTTTATAATACTTATTTGTATTATAATATTTTATAAATTTTAAGGAATATAACAAAAAAGATATTGTAGGTATTGAAGGGGGTCTCTGGGAGGAGTGGGGGTACAAAAGGGAAACAAGAATGTGATTTAATTCTATTTACTTAAAA
Organism: Montemys delectorum; assembly: GCA_019843815.1. Taxonomy (NCBI): domain Eukaryota; kingdom Metazoa; phylum Chordata; class Mammalia; order Rodentia; family Muridae; genus Montemys; species Montemys delectorum. Next base: position 14,817 of record JADRCD010176843.1, read on the forward strand.
TATGTTTTTAAATGTTAACAAATTCAGATAAATTGAAATCATGTAACTTTTCTCATCATAATCCAATAAAAGTTTAAAAAAAAAAGAGCAATTTGCGAATTCATCTGGAATAACAAAAAACCTAAGAAAGTGAAAACTATTCTCAACAATAAAAGAAATTCTGGTGGAATAAACATTTCTGACCTCAAGCTGTACTACAAAGCAATTGTGATAAAAACTGCAAGGTACTGGTCCAGTGACAGGCAGGTAGATCAATGGAATAGAATTGAAGACCCAGAAATGAACCCACACACCTATGGTCACTTGATCTTTGATAAAGGAACTAAAACCATCCAGTGGAGAAAAGACAGCATTTTCAACAAATGGTGCTGGTTTAACTGGTGAAGAATGCAAATCAATCCATTCTTATCTCCTTGTACAAAGTACAAGTCCAAGTGGATCAAGGGCCTCCACATAAAACCATACATACTGAAACTAATAGAAAAGAAAGTGAGGAAGAGCCTCAAGGACATGGGCACAGGGGAAAATTTCCTAAACAGAACACTAATGGCTTATGCTCTAAGATCAAGAATTGACAAATGGGACCTCATAAAATTGCAAAGCTAATGTAAGGCAAAGGACACTATCAATAGGACAAAATGGCAATCAACAGATTGGGAAAAGATCTTTATCAACCCTATATCTGATAGAGGGCTAATATCTAATACATACAAAGCACTCAAGAAGTTAGACTCCAGAGGACCAAATAACCCTATTAAAAATAGGGTACAGAGCTAAACAAAGAATTTTCAACTGAGGAATATTGAATGGCCTAGAAGTACCTAAAGAAATGTTCAGCACCCTTAGTCATCAGGGAATGCAAATCAAAACTGCCCTGAGATTCCACCTCATACCAGTCAGAATGGCTAAAATTTAAAATTCAGGTGACAGCAGATGCTGGTGAGGATGTGGAGAAAGAGAAACACTCCTCCATTGCTGATGGGATTACAAGTTGGTACAACCACTCTGGAAATCAGTCTGGCAGTTCCTCAGAAAATTGGATATAATACTACTTGATGACCCAGCAATACCACTTCTGGGCATATACCCAGAAGGTGCTCCAACATGCAATAAGGACACATGCTCCACTATGTTCATAGCAGCCTTATTATTTATAATAGCCAGAAGCTGGAAAGAATCCAGATGTTCCTCAACAGACGAATGGATACAGAAAACGTGATATATTTACCCAATGGAGTACTACTCAGCTATTAAAACAGTGAATTTATGAAATTCTTAGGTAAATGGATGGAACTAGAAAATATCATCCTGAGTGAGGTAACCCAATCACAAAAGAACACACATGGCATGCATTCTCTGATAAGTGGATACCAGCTGAAAAGCTCCAAGTAACCAGGATACAATTCATAGACCACATGGAGCTCAAGAAGGAAGACAGACCAAAGTGTGGATCCTTTGGTCCTCCTTAAAAGAGGTAACAAAATACCCATGGGAGGAGTTACAGAGACAAAGTGTGGAACAGAGACTGAAGAAAAGGCCATTGAGAGACTGCCCCACCTAGGAATCCATCCCATATACAGTCACCAAACTCAGACACTATTGTGGATGCCGACAAGTGCTTACTGACAGGAGCCTGATATAGCTAGCTGTCTCCTGAGAGGCTCTGCCAGTGCCTGACAAATACAGAGGTGGATGCTCTCAGCCAACCATTGGACTGAGCACTGGGTCCCCAATGGAGGAACTAGAGAAAGGACCCAAGGAGCTGAAGGGTTTGCAGCCCCTTAGGACAAACAGCAATATGAACCAACCAGTAACCCCAGAGCTCCCAGGGACTACACCACCAACTAAAGAGTACACATGGTGGGACCTATGGCTCCAGCCACATATGTCGGCCATCAGTGGGAGAAGAGGCCCTTGGCCCTGTGAAGGCTTGATGCCCCAGTGTAGGGGAATGCCAGGGCCAAGAAGTGGGAGTGGGTAGGTTGGTGAGGAGGGGGAGGGGATGAGGGTTTTCAGAGGGGAAACCAGGAAAGGGGAGAACATTTGAAATGTGAATAAAGAAAAGATCTGAAAAAAAAAAAAAGAGCACTGGCTGCTTTTGAAGAAGACCTTGGTTAGATTCCCAGCACCCACATGGAAGATCACAACTGTGCATATCTCTAGTTCTAGGGGATCTGATGCCCTCTTCTTACTCCCCAAGTATCAAGAATGCACATGAGGCATGGAAGACATACATGAGAGCAAAACACTCACAACATAAAATAAATCTAAAGTAATAAAATATAGTAGGGCTGGACCTCACCAAAAGAAGTCCATGGTCTGCACATTGAAGACTATGCCCTTGCTGAGACAACCCGGAGGAGATTTAAGCAAGTGAGGAGATGTGTCACATTTGGGGTTTAAAAGTTCAGCTTTAAGTTGGAAAGCTGTTCTGTAATACCATGATCTCAGCAGGTCTTTTATTGAACAGAGCAAGTACAAAGCCGTTGTCTGTGGAGTTGAAGAAGCAGCCTGACTCCATCTTAGGCTTAAACGGCCATCTTACAGTAACAACAAATTAGGTTCATTCCTACTTACAATTAAATCTGTCTCTGAAGGATTGGGCTATGCCCCACCTGTAATCTTAACTACGGATGGTTCTGTACTGCCTGGCAATCATGTCTTTTCTTTTTCAAAGTTGTTTGTAACAGTCTTGCAACTCTCTCTTTGGCTCAAAATGTTATATAACTGTGTATGACCGCCTTGTTATGACTGTCTGTCGTATTTAGGTTTTTCTCTGTATAGATTTGGCTGTACAGAAGTCTGTGGGATGGTAAATCCATGCCAGGAAGCTTGGTAAGGTAGAGCAGATTGAGATTCAGAGACGCGGTGGGCACACACTTGAGGCTTAGGTGACTCCCAGCTCCCTGCTAGACTCCTGACTTGGAATATCTGTCGTGCTTTGCACATAACATAAACACGCCCTATGGTCACATAGGCCCAAAACAGGGTTCTCCATGCTAATAAGATACATAGGGGACTGGAGGGCTTAGTCAATAAACTTTCCTTTCTAGACATTCCTCACTGCAAAAGGTATTTAATCTCAACCTGAGCAGTGGGGTATGATTTTACACATCCATTTTTCTGCCATGACAATAAACTATTTAGAACCATGGACTGCCTCTTTTCGTCAGGATCCTCTGTGGGGAGCCATGGAGAAGGCCTTCGCCTATCGTGCTGCAGCCTAGTGTCCTGTAGAAGGCCTCTCTCTGCAGGGCCCCGACTCTGTTCTCTGCTCTTCTGTGACTCCCAGTGGTGCCTGGATGGCTAAGAGTTTGAGAACCCCACAACCCGAGCCACCTCGAAGACCTAGGACCCCCAACCAGCTCTGGCTTTCCCACACCTAAGATTGCACTTTCCCACCCTGGAGTAGTGTCTCAGCACTTCCCTACAGCCCTGCACCAACCCTGGGGGCAGTGTGGTAGTAAACACAGTCAAACTCCCCTAGTTCCACCTCCCCAAGAGGCCATGCCCAGTGGTGGGGCTGATTCGGGCTACAGTGGTCTTTCTCTGCCCATTTTTGGGATTAACAGAGTACCAAGTCACAAATGGAACATCTATATCACATGTCCTGAGCCTCAAGGCCAGGGAACATTTCAAAGGGAGGGATAGAAAAAAATTTTTAAGAACCAGAGGTTGGAGAGGATCCAAGCAAAATCGTGTCTTCTGGACAGGACAATTGTTCTCATGAACTCAGAGACCTGTGTTTGCCTACATGAGATCTACACAAAATCAAGCCTGTCAACACTCTTGGAGGAAAGGGTTAGGTGCTCATGCACTTTCAATCCTAACTGATGAACTATTTAACAGCTGACGGCTTTTTGAGAGGGAGAGTCAGTTTTCTTTAAGGCACCTAAGGTCAATCATGTTCAAGTGGATGGCACTATACCCTGGCATGTATGGGTAACCCTCATTTGATGTGGAGGCTTATCAAAAGGTGGAGGGGGAATGAAGTTGGGATAGAGAGGGGAGATGGAGTGAGTCTGGGAGAACCTAGGGGGGGACTGAGGGATATGTAGGCTCAAAATATACTGCAGGCACACATGAAATCCTAAGCATCTATTAAAACTTTATATTAAAAAGGCCAATTCTATCATCTCTATTTATATGGAAATGAAGGGACCAGGAAGAGCCCAAACAATTTTGTACAGGAGAAAAATTCGGAGGACTTACACTGAGTTCCAGATTTAATACAAAGCTAACGTAATCTAGGAAGTGTTGTGTTAACATAAGAATATGCATGCAGACCTAGGGGACTGAAGAGGCTTTGGAAACAAACATCTCGGTGAGTTCATTTCATTCCCAAGAGTCAAGGCCAGTCAATAACAAAGAATAGGTTTTGTGGGTTTCCCAGCAAACAGTGCGAGAACAAATTGTCTATGTTTGCGCAAAAATTAAAATGAATTTAAGTCCACAATACTACATAAGAATTAACTTTAAATTGGTTTAGAGCGAAATATAGGCACTAAAGCTTTAGAATTTCCTATGTTTATTTAGAAAACATAGGAAAAACTTTGTCATTTTAGGTTAAGCGAAGATGTGACAGCAAATGACCCATGTTAAAATGAGCCTGGTCCACCTAACTTCACCCAGTCTAACCGCCTGTACTTCTGCTTCAAAGGCACCAAGAAGGCCATGGACAGGTAAGCCGTGGACCTGAAGGAGGCATCTGTAAAGCATCTATCTTAAAAAGCGGCTCAGATTTATACATGCAACGAGCGTTTGTAACTTAGGATGACAGACAGTGCTGCGTCAGAGCTGCAATGGAGGCTCCCTAGTGCACATCAAGCTCAATTCTCAGTACAAAAGAAAAAAGGAAGAAAAAGTGATAGTTCAATACAGAATTGGGAAAATACTTAATGGCACATTTAGCTATAAAATTTACGAATGCTGATAAACACATTAAAACATGAAAAGATTAGAGAAATGTAAATTAAAACCATGAAAATGTATCAGTAGGTACACTACCAATAAAGTGAGTGCACTGAAGGTTTATTAAACCAAATGTGAGAAACACTGGGCAGAAACTGGGACGCTAAGACATTGCTAAGGGAATATAAAAGCTAGCCATTTTGAAAGCCATTTAGACAATTTATTAACAGCTTAAATATATTTTTAATACAACACAGCAAAACTATTTCTGGGTATCTATTCCCCCAAAATGAGAACATCTGCACAAGCAAAGAGTTGAATCCAAAAGTTCATAAATATATTATTCATAAATGCCCAGAGATGAAAACGACTCAAATAACCACCCACAGTGAGTAGATTACTCAAAGGTCCACTGAATACTAAAGGACAATAAGAGGAACAAACTTTCCACACTTGTCTATCTGTGAGGTGATTCTCAAAAGCATTATGCTGGATAAAACACTACGTCCTATATGATGTTAGTCATGGAAATATTATTTAGAAAAGCAGATTAGTGGTTCTTTGTGGCTGACGGTAGGAGAAGAGATGGCGCCAAGCAGATCTGAGGGAACTTGGGGTGATGGATGCTCTAAGAGGGATGGTGCTCATTATGCAGCTACACCATGCTTGAAGAACGTAATGAACTATATACCTGCAGTTGACAAATGATATGTATATAAATGACACCACACGGCATATGTCTAACCAGTTAAAGCCTTCTAACCAAGACATTTTAAAGTAAGACATACACACGTGTGATGTCATCCCGGCCATACTAGAGTATATGGTTTATGTATGTGCCAATCAGTCATCGTACTTCCTATAGGTACACATACAAAAGCATGTTTGCCTCTATGAAAGAATGGAAGAATTAGTAGGGTAGAAATTACTTTTTGGGGTGTGCTTTCGGAATTAGTTACTAAAAGAAATCAACTACCGAAGTCATTGCTTTATAAACATAGACACTGACAAAGAGGACTATCAGCCACGGTCCTGAAATGAGGAGGTTTTTGCTCATCGGAATGAGGCCATGAGTGTTTCTGAGTAGCCAAAACCAGGTAATCAGCATGAACGTCATCGCACAAATACCGTGCACACTCCTGCTGCCTTCAGAGGGGAGTGACCGCTGTAGGAATTCTGGGGACCTCTAAATGTTTCTAGCAAGGACTTGCAGATTCCACAGTTCTGCACTAGGGAGAAAGCAAAGGCTTCACCCACTCCGAACAAAGAGCAGCAGACAGAAGTCTCATGACTAGCGGTCTGAGTGAGTGACCAGAGAGGCTATGGATGGGGAGGAGGGAGATCAAGACGCCTCAGCTGAGCGCATGTGCACACAATAGACTGCTTCCAGAAAGGCACACATTACACTAATAGCAAGGATTTCAAAGCATTTTCCTGATAAGCCACAATTTATAAGAAGCCATTTTATGTATAAAAAATGTTTAAATTTCTTTCTGTGAGCCAAACAATGGCTACAATACAGCAATTTTCAGCTATACCATTTAATATTAGAAATATTGTCCAAAGTTTGAGTTTTCAATTGAACATTAGCAATATATGTCTGTTTAAATTAGAAACATTTCTATTAATCTTAAACAAGCTATGCAAGAAGTCAAAATATACTGTCAACAGTTAATTACCGAAATTCAAGTGCTCTTTTATAACAATGCCCCAAGAAGGAGAAATGTGTGATTATTTTGTTATGCTATTAATTTTCCCTTGGTATAGTGTTGCTCATAAACGCATAGTATTTGGTGAATCAACAATGTAATATTTCCCCGAAGGAAAAAAAGCTGCAGAGAGGGCCACATAAATCACAAATGGTACTTCCTTCATCCCATTTCTTTTACTCCCATTTGAAAATAACAGGCTTCCCATGCTGTTTTGAGAGCTTTGAATAGGAGATCACATATGTTTAACCACACAGGATTTTTGGGCATGACTGCCCCACACTCCTGCTTCTGAGGCTTCTCAGCTGAACCCTCAAGGTCTGTTTAGGTTCAGCAGACAAGTACTGAGTGATGAACTGCCCTGAGCCACTCAAGATAGTAAGAATGTTACCATGAGTTGACATGGCATTGCATCCCTGCCGTGACAATCATATAGCTGAGAATCAAGGACTTCAAGTCCTAAGTCCTGTTAAGAGGTAGGGAGGGAAATCAGGTGTCAGCCTGCACCATGTCCTTCACATCAAAAGGGAACCATGGAAGGGCCCTTAGCTTTGCCCCATTCATCTTCTAACAAAGGCTGGAGAAGAGAGCAGTGAGGACCGGAAGCTCTGGCACTCTCTTAAGTTGTGTTCCACACTCTTCTTGGAGCTCCCAGTCTGGACCCCGTTCCATCACTTTCTACCTGGTTCACAGCAGACACAGTTATCCACACTGGTGGACACTAGTGTCCCATAGTAGTGGAATATTCCCACCCATACTTATTTATTTTATTGGAATCCAACGCTCAGTGGTCCTTATAAGGATTATCAGAATACTTGCATTTGTAGGAGCTGGCTGGCCTCCCTACTGCTGGCCTGGAACCCCACATACAATTTTTAGTATTGCTTCCTTTAGAAAGCAGGCTTCTTGGTCCTGAATTCAAATCCCAGCAACCACATGGCAGCTCACCACCATCTGTAATGAGATCTGATGCCCTCTTCTGGGGTGTCTGAAGACAGCTACAGTGTACTTACATGTAATAAATAAATAAATCTTTAAAAAAAAAAGAAAGAAAGAAAGAGAGCAGGCTTCTCAGTAAATCAACAGGCACAGACTGAGATCTGCACTGAGATCTTTGTGACAAAGCATACAACGTCCGTAGCTGGAGCTCATTGTTTACACTACAAATCCATAGTGCTATGTTGGTAAGCTTGAAAGTACCACTATCATAGAGTTTAAGGTAAGTAAGGTAAAGGGAGCATCGCGATCAGCAATCTCCATCCATTCACATTTATCTCTCTGCCTCTTTTATCATTTTTTTTAAGGGCATGATGTATGCCAGCCTATAGAAAATTTCACTCGAACAATGTTATTATAAAGAATTCTTCGAATCTACCCACACATGGTACTTGACATCTGTGCTCCTCTTACCTCCTCGATGGATGATTAAGGAAGTCTCACTTCCGACGGGGCAGTCCTTAAGTATGTCCACTACTTCTGTATGGCTCAGGTTCTGTACATTCTGTTGGTTGATCTCCACAATGAGGTCTCCTTCACACAGCCCAGGACATCCCTGAATGTCAAGTATTTGTTTCACCCGCTGTCCCGTGGGACTGTCGGCAATAGTAAAGCCAAATCCCTGGGCACCTTTCACAATGGTTAAGGTCATAAGTTCAGCTTGAGTGGCTCCAGACGAAGCCATAGACACATTGTCGTCATGGACGGGTGGTGGATACGTGCCATCTAGCTGGCCATCGGCTGGCATGGAGTGCAAAGAATGAGGTGGCCGGTCTGTAATATCTGGGACCGACTGTGAGGTCCGAGAAATGTATTCCAAATATGTTTCATAGTTATGCCTTCCGTTGACCATCACCGGAGGTGGCCTCTCCATTATTGCAAGGGGTGGCACCATGCTGTTAGCAGGATCTTCAGGGTCAAAGGGCAAAGGGTAGCCACGACACAACACCAAGTTGACACTCTGACCAATAGGAACAGACTGGAAAAGTTTGACAACATCTGCATGAGTGTGTCCAAGGACACAAACTTCATTAATATAGACAATGACATCACCTGCAAAGAAAAAAGGAGAGATTGACAACATGAGGTAAGTTCAATTAACATCAACATAGAGAAATGGAATTATTTATGAGAACACCGAAAGAGTTCTCTGCTTCTCAGTAAACAGTGAGAAATCAGTTACAGTCATACTTCAGTTCTCCGTAGATGGTTGAAGGACACAAAGGTCTGCCAACAGCGGAGTGGGCAAATGCTGAAAAGAGTGCTGCTCGGTTATTCTTGAAGCTCAGAAACAACCCCATATTCAGGATCAGGAAGAAAAAAACAGAAGAATTTGTACTTTGAAGAAAAATACGTTTTGTTTTTTCTTTTTTTTTTTTTTCCATTTCCATTTTAGCGTAACTAAGATCAAAGAAATGTCAAACTGTTGAGAAGTAAAAACCATGCATTTTGGGTGAAAAAGAAAGCTCCCGTATTTGAAGCTTTGTGGAGGTGCTGTGAGAACTGAAGGAGAAGGTAAAGCAACCGGGCTTGGCACGGTATCTGAACGTGGTAAGAGTCCAGTCACCACAGACGGTGGGGGCTTAGGACCCTGCCTTTCAAACAGGGAACTGCTGGGACTCAGTCTTTTATCTTGGAAAAATTGTTTCAGCAACATTTGTTCTCTTTCCCAAGTGAGTTATCACAGGCTTATAGAAGTCCACTGGTTAGAAGTGAATTTTATGAACTTGGAAATGCTATGACTACAAATTATTCATTATAAAATATAACCATTAAATGATTTCTCTTTTAAATGTAAAAGACATAGTTGTTTGAGATAATTGTTTTAAGGTTTCTTAAATTATGTGTGAATAACAACTTTATTTTTGGAGACTGGTTCTATCATGGGTGGGTATTTTTATCTACATGAACCATATAATACTTGAAAATTGAACTTGAAAATTAAAGTTGTGGCTGATGATGCTGAAGAGTACATGAGGAAGGAAAGCTATGCTCTTGTAGATTGTTAGAGGGCAAGTCAATAGACATATATTTATTTACTGATGGAGTTTTGAACTGCGTAGTACAAGTGGCCAGGGATTTCTCTGAGATATCCTCATCTATCAAGAGAGCAAATACCAAAAATTAAAAAAAAAACTAAATACATTTTTAGGTATACAAACACACACACATGTATGTATGTATATATATATGTGTATATATACATATTTACACACACACACACACACATATATATATATATATATATATATATATATATATCTTTCTGATGTACTTATAAATGAGTAGTTCTAGGAGTAAAAATTCCTAAGAAAAATGCCTTCAACATTGTTGGTTTGATTAACAGCCATTTTTTCCTAAATTCGAGGCAACCAGAAATAGGTAGAAAGGCTCAACAGATATTGTCAGAGAAACCAAGGTGGACTTGCTTCTAGAAAGTTCTGTAGCCTATGTGAGTAAAAGGACGACAACACATTTCCACAATGTCAGAAAGGGTGCTGAAGCATCGAACCCATACCAGCAGAGCTGGAGCGGCTCTTCCTTCTCTGCTATTAGGCTTTCTTGATTGAGGGGAGTAGCTGGGAATGCCTCTGCCTCATTTTAAACTAAGTCTATTCATTTTAGAGTCCCTCAAAAAATGCTAGAACCAGATAGGCTATTTTCTCTCCTCCTCTTCCCACTTCCATCCCAACCTCTGGAACTGTTTGGTGCTGAGGATTAAGGCCAGGGGCTCTAACATGCTAGATAATTGTTCTACTACTGTGTTACATCATGCCTTTAATTACAATTCCCCAGATTGCTAGGGAGGACAAGCATCTTATGTAGATTTGCTCTTGGGCACATCTCATCTTCTATTCCATCCATCCATCCATCCATCCATCCATCCATCCATCCTCCATCCACCCATCCACCATCTATCTATTCATCCATTCACTCATACATCTATCCATCCATATATTATCTATCTATCTATCTATCTATCTATCTATCTATCTATCTATCTAT